>QAOC01035466.1:0-13069 GCA_003255005.1 Begonia fuchsioides | reverse complement strand
TTCTGGAATCAGAATATTGCCTTTCCCTGCTTTACGCTGAACTGCTTCGAGTGGTTTAAGCCAAGTGTATTTTCAACTTTGAATTTCCCAAGTTTTATGGGCCATTGGTTTCCCAAATGTAAACGTGGGCGAGTGACTAGCTAGCAACAAACAAGACTCGGCCATGGACACCCTTTTCTCGTAGCTACGAGTACGATTCTGGGTTTTAGCGTTTGAGAAAGTTGGCTCAGATTCATCGCCGCAAAGATGGTGCGTTTTGGTAGCTGAGAGCGGCTACGAAGAAGCAGAAGACGAGGAAAATGAACGGGATGGAGAGGAGAAAGCTTTTGGAGGAGTTTTCACCAGGCTATTATGGTCTCTGCGCTGTGGGAGGAATGCTTAGCGCTGGGACTACGCATCTCGCTATTACCCCCTTCGACGTTCTTAAAGTTAATATGCAGGTGTGTTTTTTGTTCCACTGTCAATGAATCTGGGTTTTCTTGTCGTGTATGGAAACATAATGTTTGTCGATTTCTGATCTTATTTATGTAGTTTCGAACTAGATTCAGACATGATAGTGATTTCTTCGATATTAATAATATTTGGATTGCTTTGGCAGTTATGATCCAACCTCCATTGTCTTCGACAAAATGTGTGGTTTGGTTTCTGTCGATTAGCCATTTTAGATGTGTTTGACGATGTCAATTGATGAGATTCCCCTGCTTTCGAATCCCATTTGAATTTCCCTTCCAATTGCTGCTCCTCTGACTTTCGTGGCTGTTTTTTAGGTAAATCCCATCAAGTATAGCAGTATTTCTTCTGGCTTGTCAACCCTTTTGAAAGAACAAGGTCCTTCATTCCTTTGGATGGGTTGGTCTGGCAAGTTTTTCGGATATGGCGTTCAAGGTGGCTTTAAATTCAGCCTCTATGAGTACTTCAAGAAGCTTTATTCTGATCTACTTCCCTATTATAGTCGGAGTTCCATCTTCTTCCTTAGCAGTGCCTCTGCTCAAGTGTTTGCAGATGTAGCCCTTTGTCCTTTCGAAGCTGTCAAAGTCCGTGTTCAAGCACAACCCCATTACGCTAAGGATTGGTCTTGGGTTCCCGAAACTATACTCTTGTGAAGGTGTTTCGGGGTAATTAACCAGATAAAACTTTGTTTTCTTCATTGTTTTATTCGATCGTGATCAATACGCTCATCGGTGTTTCTCTTGATTGCAGTTTTTACAGGGGGATTTTACCACTTTGGGGCCAAAATCTTCCGTGTAAGATCTCTTTCTCAAACTATTGTCCATTTTAAAGTTCTTGCTAGGCTTTTCAACTCAATCGACATTGTTGAAAACTAACATAGGTTCTTTGAGATTTGTATAGAAAAATTCACTATAATCTAAATCAAAGTACTGATGAGTTTTGCATCTGTGAATTCTTAAATAAAGAAACGCAGGATGTTGAAAATGGATCCGGGCTGGCCTACGACAGATATCACAAGGATTATAATCACATTTTTTTCAATTAATCGAACATGTGCGAGAAAATTAAGAAGAAGAGAATGAGCTTCAGCAAGTTAAACCAGCAAGTTAAACCCTTACTCTCTAGCACAATTGTCTCGAAAATGAAAATGAAAATCGGGTCTTAGGTTGCCTTCTTGCCTTAGATGTTCATTTTTGTGACCATATGAAAAGCAGTATTATTGTAAAACCAATCACCCCACTTACTTTGTTTCTTTTTGTGCTATCTCGACAGTCTCCATGATTATGTTCTCGACTTTCGAGCATTCCGTGGCGTTAATATATAGTAACATCATTCAGCGTAGAAAAGAAGATTGCACAAGAGCCCAACAGCTCGTCTCCACGTGTTTCGCCGGCTCTGTCGCTTCTGTTGTCTCGAACCCTGCTGATAACGTTATTTCCTCTCTTTACAACAAGAAGGCTAACAACGTTATGCAGGTTCTCTCTCTCTCTCTCTCTCTCTCTCTTATTCATTTGAAACTATAACATATTTGCATGCTGGCAGTGAAGAACATTGGACTTGTTAATGTTTACTAGAAGTTTACCAGTTAGATTTGCTGTCGTGGGTCCTGTTATTACTCTCCAATGGTTCTTCTATGACTCAATCAAAGTGCTTAATGGACTGTAAGTGAAAGCTCCTTCGATTCTTCATCATATATTCTAAATCTCGATTTGAAGTTCGTTTATCGGAGCTTCCACTGTTCTTAAAACTCTCTGACAAATTCTCCAGGCCGACAAGCGGAGGCCGTCAGAAGAATCGCCCTGAAGATGCCAGCTCGTCGACTCGAGTTTCTGTGGAAATGATTCCCAGTTCTGCATATAAGAAGGTTAATTCTTTCATATTTTCAGGATTGTTTTAGTCGAACTTTTTGATCATATTGTTGTGTTTTTGAAGCATGGTTACATTGTCTAAAAGCATGTACTAGGAATAGGTTGCTCCTCGTATGCATGGAGTTATATTATAGTGTGTCATTATTTTTCAATGTAAGAGCAATTTAATTGCGAGTAAATCTTTAATTTTATTTTAATTTTATTAAATACCATGTTACGATATTTCTTGTTACAGTAGAATATCTGTTAAAATTATAATAAAGTTTAAAATATTTATTTATAATTTTGAAATTTGAGACATCAAGCAAAAATATTGTAAGTATTCGTCAGGTTTACAGGTGAATATTCATCAGTGTAACTAATGGAGTAAAAAGAACATGTCTTGACAAAGCTCCTGAAACTAAAGCTTGCATTTTTAGGATTAGTTTTGAATTGACAGAAAAAAAAATTGATGTTTCTAAAATCCAAACGAGAAGAATTCATCATCGACCGCCCTTGTCTTTAATTTGTTAGTCGATCGAAACCTGGATTATGCTATGCTGACGCGGTAAGGCAATGAACATCGGACATTGCTAGGTATTTGACAACTGTCGACTTCCCATTGGATCAATCACCATGGCTCGTCATCTTGTCGTCCCTCGTCTGTCACTTAGTCTTGTCACCTACATGTTGGAAACAAGAAATCCCACCACTAAGTAAAAGAAAAGTGTATGTTTTTATTTTTTTTATGAACCCGATGGCCGATGATGAATCTTTGCTAACTAATTCTCCAAGTTGCTGCCTTTATGCAGGCTTATCTTTCTTCAGCTCTGCTGTCTGAGCTGTGCGATTGCTCTTTCGACTGGGAAAACGAGGTGAGGAAGAATTTGGGTTGTCGGAATCGACTCGCATTTTTTAGTATTTTGTTTTTTTTTTTTCCGAAAGTTTGAAGCTTTTTTCATGGCCGTCTTCCTCGGAGTGTTGTTTTCTCCTTCTATTTTAATTTCCCCTTCGACTGTTTCTACATCTCTCTTCTCTATCACTGTTGTGCCTACTGAATTTTTCCATTGAAGGACAGCTGGTTTTTTTGCATTAGATTTCATCTTTTTGCTTTTTTATGTCTTTCTATTCTTAGAATATGTTCGAACTACCCAAGATTTACTCTATTTGAATCTGGGTTGTTCTTAATTTATCAGTAGGATCAATGAAACGCCATTGGTGGAGGAGAAATCCTTGAAGTTTCTGCACTAGGGTTTGTTTGTTTTATGGGCAACGCTTGTGGTGGATCCCCCGCCGGAAAAGAATTTCACGGCAGCGGTCAGCTGGAAGATCAGAACGCAAAAGGCTTCTCCGACCAACCTCCTCCGGCCATTAACTCTCAGCCTGCAACTACTCAAGAACTCACAAAAGAAACCCCCATTATGAAGAGAGGCCTTGATTACCAAACTTACTATGTTCTAGGTCATAGAACTCCCGACATTCGCGATGTTTACATAATTGGTCGAAAATTAGGACAAGGGCAATTCGGCACGACCTTTTTATGCACAGAGATTGGCACTGGTTTACAGTATGCCTGCAAATCGATATCGAAAAGGAAGTTGATAGTGATTGAGGATTTTGAGGATGTTAGAAGAGAAATTCAGATAATGCACCATTTGGCTGGGCATAAGCATATTGTATCGATCAAGGGCGCTTACGAGGATCATCTGTATGTTCATATTGTGATGGAGCTTTGCGCCGGGGGAGAATTGTTCGATAGAATTATACAGAGGGGGCATTATAGTGAGAGAAAAGCTGCTGAATTGACGAAGATTATCGTTGGAGTTGTCGAGGTTTGTCATTCGCTCGGAGTGATGCATCGAGATTTAAAGCCTGAAAATTTCTTGTTGGTGGATAAAGATGATGATTTCTCCCTCAAGGCTATTGATTTTGGACTCTCTGTGTTCTTCAAACCAGGTTAAGTTAGAATCCTAATCTTTACTGGAATAGCATTAAACCTTGCTAGAAGAATATGTTATGGTTGGAAATCAGTCCAAACAAAGCCATTTTGTTTGCAAATTTCTACTTTTTTTTTCATTTTCAATGTTTAACAATGGTGATGATTTCTCTGAAAGCTATTAATTTAGGCCGAAACTCTCCTGATCTGATACACTTGATATGAATCATTTGAAAAATAAACATATTCGATCTGTAGCGGATCTCTTACAAAATCAATTCGGATTGGCTCTGGTTCGTTTAGAAAATATGGTTAGAGGATCTATATGTGGAGCAATTAGGCATAAATTGATACCTACTCAGAATTTGGTAACCTCAACTCCATTAACAACCACTTATGAATCCTTTTTCGGGCGTTTGTGGGTCGGTTCAGTTCGGTTTTTGTACAGAACTGAACTGATAAACTCGGTTCTCAGAAAACAGAACTGAACTTTAGTTTGTTATAAGTTAAACTCAACTGTGTTGGTTGGTTCTGGTTTGATTCAGTGGGTTGGGTTCGGTTTGGTTTCCACGCTCCTATCTCTATACTAATTAGTGTTTATTTATTTAATAATCCAATTCTTAGGAATCAATTATTTAACCCAGGTGAGGATTAAATTCTACTCCTTAATGGGATTCTTAATTCTTGATTGGTATGATATCCAGGTCAGGTTTTCAAGGATGTCGTCGGAAGCCCGTATTACGTCGCTCCCGAGGTTCTCCTTAAGCATTACGGACCCGAGGCAGATGTATGGACTGCTGGGGTTATACTATACATACTATTAAGTGGGGTGCCTCCATTTTGGGCAGGTTTGTGTGATCAAGGATGGCCTCATGATTATTCTCTGAAATTATACGATATCGTCACTTTTTCGTCGATCGGTCGATATTCTATTTGAGCGTAATTTTGAGGCTTAGCTCTAATCTTACCGATTATTTGACTAATGAGTTTATGTATTGTTACTCAGATATTTCTTTGTTGGAATTTAAGAAACGCAGCAGGGAATATTCGATGCAGTGCTGAAGGGACATCTGGATTTCGAATCACAACCATGGCCGCATATATCAGAGAGTGCCAAGGACCTGATCCGAAAGATGTTATGTTCTACGCCCAAGAAACGGTTGACTGCTCACGAAGTGTTGTGTATGTTGAAAACTCGATTGATTTTGATTCAATGTCTGTTTTTTCGGGTAAAAACGATCAGATTGAGCTGAATTTTGATGACAGGTCATCCTTGGATTTGCGAAAATGGAGTTGCGCCCGATAGATCTCTAGACCCGGCCGTTCTTTCTCGGATCAAGCACTTCTCTGCGATGAACAAGCTAAAGAAGATGGCTTTACGAGTAACCTCTCCAACGAATCAAAAAAATGAATTTGATTGTCAAAACCATTGTCCGAAAATTTATCGCTTTATTTACCGGTTTTGCTCTACCAGGTGATCGCAGAAAGCCTGTCCGAAGAAGAGATTGCAGGGTTGAAAGAAATGTTCAAGGCAATGGACACCGATAACAGCGGAGCAATAACATTCGACGAACTCAAAGCTGGTCTTAGAAAATACGATTCCACCTTGAAAGATACGGAAATTCGGGATCTCATGGAAGCAGTAAATACTATTAAGCATTGATATCGTTCTCGTCGATTTTAATTTTGTTCGGTAAATCACCATTAAATTAATAATCTTCCAGGCTGATGTGGACAACAGTGGGACGATCGACTACGGCGAATTCATCACCGCCACCGTTCATCTCAACAAGCTTGAACGAGAAGAACACCTTGTTGCAGCTTTTCGGTACTTCGACAAGGACGGGAGCGGATTTATTACCGTGGACGAGCTTCAACAAGCTTGTACCGAACACAACATGGCCAACGTCCTGCTCGACGACATCATCAAAGAAGTTGATCAAAACAACGTATTTTCAGAAACTTATTCCGATTTCTTTTTATCCTTCTACGTGATTGAATTTCTTACGTAAATCTTTGGTTTTCGGTTCTTGTCTACGTGATTGAATTTCTTACGTAAATCTTCGGTGTTCGGTTCCATCTACGTGATTGAATTTCTTATTTAAATCTTTGGTGTTCGGTTCTTGCAGGACGGACAGATCGATTATGGTGAATTTGTGGCGATGATGCAGAAAGGTAATGCCGGAATAGGGAGGAGAACTATGAGAAACAGTTTAAATTTGAGCTTGAGAGACCCAGGATAAGTTGTTCATTCAGTTTGTGACAAAGTGTAACGTGCTTGGCCGATTAATCTCGACATAACCTTGATCGTATTGTGTTTGAGGTTGTAACCTATTTTTCATATATTTGGTTCGTTTGCGAGGAATGTTTTATTAATGTCACATTTGTTGTCTCGCCGACCCCCTTTTCCTTAAACCGGTTAAAAATTAAATCTTTCCAAATTTAAGCATTTGCTTGAATCAATGTACGAGAAGTTAACATGGGTTGAACTCGGAGTAGGTTTCCCGTATGAACTTGTAAACCCAATGATCGAGTCGCCCGACCCGACATTTTGTTAGACTTGACTCAGCTCGTAGTGACCCGATGTTTTTGGGTATATTCTTGAAAAAAAATCCAATTCGTGCAGATTCTTCAATAAATCATTCATCACGATTGATATTCATGTCAATAATCAAGTATTTATATTTTATCCATGTTCATGATAAATTCAAGTGTGAAATTTATATTCAATTAGACCCGAAAAGGTTTTTTTTTCATGTAATATTGGAGTTCGTTCTTCGCCGTCTTTCGGGTTCAAATATTCTATCAACTATAATTTATCGAATGCCTAAGTGTAGAAGGAAGAGCAATTGAGAAGTCTCGGGAGGAAAGACTGCCGCAAAAACGAATCTTAAAGCCTCCGATTTCTAAAGACTTCACTCGAAAGCAACAAACGAGCAGATTCACCATTTCAATTCTCATGGCTCTGTTTTCCTTATCGAAACACGTTTTGGCCGGTCTCTGTTTCGGTCTCGTCGTTGCCTGTGTGATAGCCCATGATTTTTCAATCGTGGGTTAGTCGACCAATGACTTAACCTCCATGGATAAGATCGTCGAGCCAATTGAATCGTGGGTTTCGAAGCATGGGAAAATATAAGCTGCATAGATTTGAGATATTCAAGGACAATTTGAAGCACACTGATGATCGAAACAAGAAGATCGATAGCTATTGGCTAGCGTTGAACGAGTATGCAGATTTGAGCAATTAAGAGTTCAAGAGCCGGTATTTAGGCCTGAAAGTTGAATTCACAGAGAAAAAACATCACCCAAATTTAGGTACAGAGATGCAGAGGATTTACCCGAGTCGGTTGATTAGCTCTTGCGGTATGAACTCGTTTATTTCGCTTTCTGTTTTTTCCTATATAATGTTGTACGGCCGGGATGATGATCCACAGAGGATGCAGGGAGTTGTTGGGAATTTTCAACAGTTGCAGCAGTCGAGGGAATAAAGTAGGGAATAAAGTAGATCGTGACGGGAAATCCGACGTCCTTGTCCGAGCAAGAGCTAATAGACTGTGATAGGAGCTCCAACAATGGCTGCAATGGAGGTTTGATTGATTATGCCTTCCAATTCATAGTCTCTAATGGGGGACTTCACAAGGAGGAAGATTGTCCATACCTTATGGATGAACGAACTTGTGAAGAACAGAAGGTAAATGAACATGTATGCTAATAATCTACATTATTTTCTCATATAAATCACTAAAAAATAAATTTTAAGCTGCAAAATTGCGTACCTGAAACGATTTCCATCAATGGCTTCCAAGATGTGCCCGAAAACGATGACAAAAGCCTCTTAGCGTAGCCATTGATGCTTCATTTAACCAAGATCACACTCTGTACCTGTGTAAAAAACTAGAACAATCTCTACAAGCTGCAAAGCTAAATGTTGTTTTGGAAATTTTACAGGGTAGAATTTACAGGATCATGCGAAACCGATCTAGATCACGGAGTAGCAGCAGTTGGATATGAGACATCAAAAGGAACAGATTACATTATCGTAAAGAACTCGTGGGGACGGAACTGGGGAGAAAGAGGATAGATTAGAATGAAAAGAAACACAGGGAAAGCTGAAGGACTCTGTGGTATTAACAAAATGGCTTCATATCCCACTAAAACAGAATAATATACCTACAAGAACAGCCATCATCATGCGTCTGAAAAGCAGCCATCATTTTTCATTTTTTCTTCCCAATTTCTGATTAACTTTAACATGGTGTTCTATCAATAAGAGAGTTTTTCAGCAGTAAACACAGAAATTATTGAAATAAATTTAGTTTCATATAATATTGTTTCAACGTTCAAGAATTCAATAATAATTTTTATTGATAATATTACAGTGTATTACACATATATAACAACTTCCACAAAGTTGAATAGTACTATAAGTGAACAAATTTCCATTGAAGAGCAGTGAAAATAGTACTAACTCAAAACTTTGTTGTATTTGAAGACACAATCGTAAAGCCGTCCACCGAGAAATTGAGCAACCTCTGGGTGTTTAACCTAAGTTAGGAGAGAGACAGAAGTTAAGTGAAAGGAAATTCTCACAAGTAGAGGCAATTGGGGCATTTAGCGTAAGTAATATAATACCAATGCTTCTAGAGGTGAAAGCATTACCATTCCAATCTTTAGAGAATCACACTTAAACCGAGCATAAAGATTTGTTTCTATGCCTCGTCCCTGTAAGATAGATAAAGGTCACACATTGACACATTTTCTTCATCAAGGAATCAGTAGCTCATTATGAATACATTATTACGGGAGATACACAACGACAAAATACAGAAAAATCAATTTATTTCAGGAAGAAATGAGAAGATATTCCCATGCTTATGGATCTATTGTTGTTCTGGATTATATAGAATTTGAATTTTCTTTAGGGTCCACAGAGTAACGGCATTATCAGCTTTAATTTAAATTAACATCTTTCATGCAATGCAAAAATAATGATAATAATAATAAAAGATAGTAATCAAGTAGACATAGATAAATTGTCAAGATTAGAACTGTGGAGACCATGTTCTTCCGTACAGGGATAGATTGTCAGATGAAAGTGAATCATCAAACCATAAATTTATCTTCGAAATTCCACTATAATCCGGAAAAAAACATTTACCATTCCTTCCATAATAACAAGATCAGCATCAGTTACCAAGTTTGCAAGCTCCTGAGACACCTTTGTCAGATCAATAACCTGGAGGAATAGAAATGTAATGAAGATTTTAATATGCAAATCACAAAGAGCAATTGATCGTACTTATTCTTACAGGTAAATCATTGCCAGAATTGGCAATTAAGAGATTGGACGCATCAACACCTAGAAGCTGCCCCTTCTCATCCTTCAGCTGATAAGTGACAAGCTAGAGTAAATCAGATAATTAGAAGAACAAATTATAACCCAGATTTAGAATAGGTACCTTTGAAATAATTTCAATCAGTTCAACATAAGTTACATCGTTGATTGATGGCAAGTCATTAGCAGCTAAGATAACCTGCAGATAGAAGAAATCATGTGACAACCACATATTTAACATGAAAATGAAAGCAGTTGGAACAGCCGGTTTTTAACTGGAAGGCGTAACCAAAGAAAACATAACTAAGAGTAAACCTGTGTCCCACGTCGAAGTAACTCTCTTACAAATGGCAAGATACCAAGAATTATATCCGCACCAGAATTATCCACAAAAATTACAGCCTGTTTTCACAAATAACGGAGATGTTTGATTTATGAGAGGCACTTGAAACATATTATCGGTTTGTTGAGTAGAAAAGATAATGATGGAGTTAAGCTTGCCTTTTTCCAAGGTTTCTTGTTCCATTTCAATGTAAAATTTTCCAAATCATCAATAACCCAAGGTCGAGGAACAATATTTTGACAGCTCGCCAAAAAGGACATTCCATCTCTTGAGAACACCTCAGCTAGCTTTCATCAAGACGTAAAATTAATAAAGAGATTGTTGAAATTTGAAACAATACTGAACTCTTCAATATTTCCTAATCAAAAGAACTAAAAATTTCAATGTGAATGATCCGAACAAAATTAAGATACCAAATTCTTTGTCTTTAAATTTGAATTTCCTAAATCGTAGAATATATATAACAGGTTAAAACTGGCTGGAGAATAAAGAGGGATTTCCCCTATGA
Organism: Begonia fuchsioides; assembly: GCA_003255005.1. Lineage (NCBI taxonomy): Eukaryota > Viridiplantae > Streptophyta > Magnoliopsida > Cucurbitales > Begoniaceae > Begonia > Begonia fuchsioides. The sequence goes on along the minus strand of QAOC01035466.1, from coordinate 2,650 downwards.
TTACTGTGTCATGCAAAAATTTTGACATTACCAGACCACAGACACTTCAGATAAATCTCATCTTTAATGCTATCACAAGGAAAATAAACAAGTTTAAAATGGCTTACAGCACTTTGCTCTTAAAGTATTACTTATGTAAGATATAGAGAGTACAAGTACAAGTGAACTTCGCAAAGAGGCTGAATTATTTCTTAGATATCGATTCATAAATTCTTTATTAGAGTCTAGTCTGATCAACCTGAGCAGAACCAAGATCAAATATGTTGCCCGCAAATATTCCTCTAACAAGACTCTCCAAACGATTGTTTCCATCTCCAATTGCATCATTAAGCTGAACTACATCTGAAAATAAAGATATAGCCTTTGCATTCTCTTCGTTCTGTACGTACAAGGTAAAGCAGTAAAGGAATTATTTCACAATCATTGTGCCCAAAACATGTTAATTTAATAATATCTACAAATTCCAACAGTCAACATCATGCCCAAAGTTCTATTTTTATTACGGGGATGAGAGGGAAAGAAAGTTTGATTGCCGTGATCCTTAAGACTATTACAGTATCGTCCCTCATAACTCTACCACACAGAGTAACAGAAAAATTAGCAATTACCTTAACCCGCTTGAATATATCTTTAAATCCTAATTCTCTTAGGACTTGCTCCCGAATTCTACAGAGAAGCTACAATAGGTTCCATTAGATAAAGAATTTCGGCCTCTTAATGGCTAAATAAAAAAAGGAAAGACATATTTCTGTAACAAAAATTGAAGTTTTGAACTATTAGTCAAATTTGGCTCACAATGCCATCAGGTGGACCTCCGTGGCTCTCTGGGTCTTTCTTGAAATCGTCAAGGATCTCAGCATACCTTCAGTAGTTAATAAATAGTCCGAGTTAAACTTGTATTAAGTAAAGAAATATGCGTCCCAGGTACTGTGGAAGCCAGATAATTTCCCAAAATAATCCAGCTCTAACATCATTATTCTAAGTGAACATAAGGTGACAAAATAGCACAAAAGTTATTTCTTTGTTTCCCGATAATAAGAAGTGCTAGTATTTCTATGTCAAAACAAGAACACAATGTCACTGTCATAAACAGAATGAACCTAAGAGTACACCTTTCTGCAAATTTTTCAGCCTTGATAGCAGCATCAGGAGTTGTCGGATCACTCTCCGCCCTTTTCCTAGAAAATAACACGACAGAATCCATGAGCTATGCAGAAGCTTCTCCATGGAGGAATGAACGTCAACTAATAAAAATATCATTACTCTTTGAAGGATTTCGACAATTGAAAAGAAATTCAGAAGAGCAAAAATCGTAAGGAAAAAAAAATAATCAAATCTCAAACAAACAAAGTGAAACAAAACAAGGCAGAGACGAAAGTAAAAGAATACTTGAAAGAGGGAATGGAGTTGAGAAAGACGTCGATCCAGGAAATCTCAGTCTGGGTCGGCTTGCGAGGGTTATCTGAAGGGAAACGATAAGGAATGGTACAAGCTCTGTAATTGGACTCAATAGGAGTCAACAATAGTGGAAATGGAACCAGCTCGGACACACTCTCCATCGTCTCCGTCGCTAGTTCCGATCAGAAAACCGATAAAAACTCGGCCTCCGTCGCTGTTTCCGATCAGACAACCGATAAAAACTCGGCCTCCGTCACTGTTTCCGATCAGAAAACCGATGAAAACTCAAAGAGATTTCGAATCGATTCAAGAGTTCGCACCAGATGAAGCAACAGAGCGCTGACAGAATCTGCGAGGGAAGATGAAGATGGCAGAGGAGAACGCGTCACGAGTCACGACGTTGAAAGATTTGCTTTGATTGATCAACCAAAATCAAGGACTCACTGATTAAATAATTAAAAAAATAATTCATAATCTAATTTAAATATGAATAAATTAGTAATTAACATGATATGATATGATATGATATGACGTCTTCAGCTACTCAGCTTCTTGCACAAGGGTTGGAGGTGGCCAAACTGGTAATGGACAGGATATTTTAAAAAAAAATACTCGGTCCGTTCGGGTATCGGGTATGAAGTAGTACCCGAAATCTGGATCTATCCAAAAAAATAGAAAAATACCCAGATCCGAGTATTCCGGGTATTCCGGATCTACTCGAAATTTAAATCTTTCNAGCAGCCCAAAACCCGGATCTATTAAAAAAAAAGAAAAATACCCAGATCCGAGTATTTCGGGTAGGATCCGGGTATTCCGAGTCTACTCGAAATTTAAATCTTTCTGAAATGTTGCTTACCTGGATTCAGGTATTCCGGGTAAGATCTGGATATTTTTGGATTTTGATAAAAAAAAACAGAATTTGGGTTAGGCTGGGCAACGAGTATTAAACGCAGGTATCTGATATTTTTACAATACCCGGTACCCGGACTCCCTACCCGTTTACCCGAACCTAAAATCATATTTTTACCCGTTACCCTACCCGTACCCGGCCCGAACCTTACGATTTCAGACCAGACCTTAAAGTCCGGTTCGGGTTGCCCAGCCCTAACAAGGGTAGACAAAAGGGATTGTGGTTTAAACTTTAAAGTGGCATTGCCAATGATTATTTATCTTAATTTTTAATAACTGTAAAATTAAAAAATAATCTGAAATTATATAAATTTAAAAATCAATTTTAAACTAAATCTAATCA
>QAOC01035454.1:5311-17973 GCA_003255005.1 Begonia fuchsioides | reverse complement strand
CTCAATCCCGAGATCAAAAACAAAGAAGAAATAAAAGCCTATCAAAGTCGAAAGCAGCAAAGAAATGCTACTTTTGCAATAAAGAAGGTCATCTTAAAAGGAATTGTTTCGAAAGGAAAAAGAAAATAGCAGAACAAAAATCTTCAGATCAAGGGAATGCTTCTGTGGTTTCCGAAGGATATGACTCTTCCGAGGTTTTAGTTGCATCGGAATTAAATTCAAATGATCAATGGATATTGGATTCGGGGTGTTCCTTTCATATGACACCCCGAAAGGATTGATTATTCGATTATACAGAAAAAACAGGAGGAAAAGTCTTGCTCGGGAATAATCAGTCATGTAATATTGAAGGAGAGGGTTCAATTCAACTTACTATGTATGATGGACAGCAAAGAATTCTACAAAATGTAAGGTACATTCCTAATCTCAAAAGAAATTTAATTTCTATAGGAATGCTGGATTGCTCGGGTTTCTCTATAAAGATTGAAAAGTCGATTATGAAGATCTCAAGAGGAGCACTTATTATAATGAAAGGCCTTTTACAAAATGGCCTATATGTTCTACAAATAAGGATGACGGAAGTTCCAAATCTGAATGTATCCGAGAAGTATGAAATCAATGCCGAATGTTGGCATCGAAGGCTCGGTCATATCAGTGAAAGAGGATTATTAGAACTTCAAAAACAGAATTTACTAACCGGTTGCAAGAACGTCAATATTAAATTTTGTGAAACATGTGTGCTCGGGAAATCAACTAGAGTGAAATTCGGAAGATCAACTCATACTACCGAAGGTATTCTAGACTATATACACTCGGATTTATGGGGTCCAGAACAGGTCTCATCCCACGGAGGAGCTTCTTATTTTATGTCCATAATCGATGACTATTCTAGACGAGTTTGGATATTTGTTTTAAAGTCCAAAGATCAAACGTTTCAGACATTTAAAATCTGGAAGAATTTGGTTGAAAATGAAACCGGAAGAAAGGTAAAAATCTTACGGACAGACAACGGTATGGAGTTTTGCTCTAAAGAATTTGATAATTTCTGTAACTCCGAAGGTATCAAGAGACATCGAACAGTAGGGCTAACTCCACAGCAAAATGGAATAGCCGAACGTATGAATCGTACTCTTTTAGAGAAGGTTCGTTGCATGCTAATTACAACAAATCTGCCACGGAAATTTTGGGCCAAAGCTGTTAAAACAGCGGGATACCTTGTAAATCTAAGTCCTTCAACAGCTTTGGGACTTAAGACACCGTTTGAAAAATGGTATGGATATGCTCCTAATCTAGAACGACTAAAAGTTTTTGGATGTGCTGCATACTGCCATGTGAACCAATCAAAGACCGAACCGAGAGCAAGGAAATGTATTTTTCTTGGCTATCAAGAAGGGGTAAAAGGATTTTGGCTTTGGTGTGTGGAATCAGGAAAACAAGGCCTAATTATCAGCCGAGATGTAACGTTCAACGAGCAAAGTTTCCCGTTTAAAGGGGAAAAACAAGTGGTGGAAAAATATAAGGAAATTCAACAAGTTGAAATGGGAGATTATCTGCAAAATGAATCATCTTCTTCTCATCCACCAAGAGCTCATCTTGAATCTGAAAATATATCAGATTCAGCCCCGGCTGAAGATGAGTCAATTTTAGACTATCAACTTACGAGGGATCGGTCCAAGAGAATCATTAGACCGGTTCAGAAGTTGGGATATGCCGATATTTTGGCATATGCATTACAAACATCTGCTGATCTATCTAATTCAGAACCCTTGAATTATGAAGAAGCAATCAGTGGATCAAATTCGGAAAATTGGAAGAAGGCTATGGCAGAGGAATATAATTCTTTGCAAAAGAATAAAACTTGGTCATTGGTTAAAAGGCCGAAAAATAAAAAGATCATTGGAACAAAATGGATCTTTAAGGTTAAAGAAACTGGAGAAAATCTAAGTCAACAAAAGTTCAAAGCAAGATTAGTTGCTAAAGGTTTTACGCAGAAACAAGGAGTTGATTTCACAGAGATTTTTTCCCCGGTTGTGAAGCAAACTTCTATAAGATTACTCTTATCCAAGGTGGCTGTTATGAATCTCGAGCTACATCAAATGGATGTAAAAACAGCTTTCTTACATGGAAAAATAGATGAAGAAATTTACATATCACAACCTGAAGGTTTTGAAGATATAGATACTTCAAAGGTGTGCCTATTGCACAAATCTCTCTATGGGCTAAAACAGTCTCCACGACTGTGGAACCAAGAATTCAATAAATACATGATTGAAATAGGGTTCTCTCGAAGTAAACACGATAATTGTGTGTATACCCGAGAGAGGAACAACCCTAGTGAACATCAATATATTGCTCTATATGTTGATGACATGTTATTGGCCGGAGGAAATTCTGCTGATTTAGCAGAATTGAAGAAAGTCTTATCATTAAGATTTGATATGAAAGACTTGGGTCCAGCAAAATATATGCTAGGCATTGAAATAAACCGAGACAGAGAAAATGGGATAATTTCTCTATCCCAAGCTGCCTATCTGAAGAAGGTACTTAATCGGTTCAGCTTAATGAACTTGAAGTCAACCAAGACTCCACTTGGGGCTCAATTCAAGTTAAGTCATGATCAAAGTCCCAAGACCGAAGAAGAAAAACTGTTTATGAGAAATATTCCATACTCAAATCTGGTCGGAAGCATTATGTATGCTATGATATGTACCAGACCTGACCTAGCCTACTCAGTAAGTGTGGTAAGTAGGTTTATGGCTAATCCCGGAAAAGAACATTGGAATGCCCTGAAATGGGTTATGAGATACATCTCAGGAACTTTGGATATATCTCTGATTTTGGGAAAACAAAAATCAGATTCAAATCCACTAATTGGATATGTTGATTCTGACTTTGCCGGTTGCAAAGACACGGCTAAGTCTATTTCGGGATATCTTTTTACAGCCTATGGAGGAACAGTGAGTTGGAAAGCAAACTTACAGAAAGTTGTGGCCTTATCTACTACAGAGGCAGAATATGTTTCTGCATGTGAGGGAATGAAGGAAGCTTTATGGCTTAAGGGGATAGCAAATGATTTGAGATTTAACACTCTGAATATCACGGTCTTTTGTGATAATCAGAGTGCGATTCATCTCATAAAGAACCCGGTTTTTCATGATAGAACTAAACACATCAATGTTAAGTTCCACTTCATCCGAGATATAATCGAGACTCAACAACTATCTATACAAAAGATAAGCACAGAAGATAACCCCGCAGACATGCTGACAAAGGTGTTATCGGTCACTAAGTTTAGACACTGTCTAAACTTAGTGAACATTAAATCTTCCTAAAATACAGAGGGAGAGCAGCAAGGTGTACCTTGGGCCAAGTTACAGATAAACGCTCACGGAGGAGATTGTGAAGTCTTGAGCTGGTTTTCTTAACCTGCAAGATAAGGAGAAATTAACCCAGTTATTTTCTCAACCTCCCGTAACCAATTTACGGTTATTTTTCAGATCTATAAAGTCAAGTCTCTGTTAGAAGACTGTGTGGTGAAAAAGAAGAAACAAAAGCAGAGAGTGTAAAGACGGAAGAAGAATCAAGAAGGGAAGGAGACTTAGCTTCTTTGCCTGAGCGTCGGAGGAGGAGATCTCTGGTTCTTGATTCAAGATGAAGGATTTCTTTACCAAAGTTTCACCTCTGAAATGACGAGAGCTTCGTCTGGAAGGAGAGGGTTTCAGATCTGTGTTTGTTTGTGATTTTGCCAAAATAAATAAAAGTATACCTGTTGCTGCCGTGGACGTAGGAGAGCCGTTGATAGGAGATCCGAACCACGTAAAATCTACTGCTATCATCTCTTCTCTCTCTCTCATCTAAACGGCGTTATTCATACGCGTTTCTCGAACACTTCAAAGGGGACGTAGCATTTGATGTTAAAGACTATCCAACCAAAAAAAGAACATAAAACAGCAATAAAACAAACACAAAGACATTGATTCCAAACGCTTGCCGTGAAACTACAGTTAGAACGACAACTCAAAGAAAAAAGGACAGCATAGTTGAAAGCTTGTGAAAGAAAAGGTCATAAACAGTTGGAAAAAATACCTATATTCACGATACTGTATTTCCATCACGTGAAGAATGTCTGACGTTTGGAAATTTTGCGTGGAAAAATTAAAAGACGATTGATCCAGTTGTCTAAAGTTGATGATTGAACCAGTAGTTAAGTCAACGAACGTACGCTGAACAAATCAAGGGCATAAATCAATAACAAACTTAAACTATGGGAGTAAATCAAATTAATTTTAAAATATTCTGCAGTGCAATTTGCTCCTTTTTCGAGAACGGGAGACCGCTAGAATAAACAGCTGACAACAATGCAGTCATGGCTTATAGCCAAAGTTGTATATTCTCAAGCATATTTACACCATTTTAAGCTATCGTCATTATTCTGATTTATACTGTCATTCTTATCGTACTTCTACGTTTCAAATGTGTCAAAAATAATAATAATGAAGAAGAATTTAGAATTGCTTCCATGCTTTCAAACGGTAGCTAGCAAGAGTTGCAGGCAATTTAGAGGTCATACAAGAGTCTAGAAAGTTTTAGTTGGAGATGAGGAGGTGGAAGCTCCATGTTGAAGGTGTTGAAGGAAGTTCGTCACGAATGGATCAGTCCAAGGTGCTCCATTGGGAACTTAATCGCCGGCTACCCATACCGGATGTATTGAATAAATTTAAATTAATTTTAGTGAATTTTAAATTTAAAAGTTACAAAAAAAAGTGAAAGGCTAAAAGTTCTCATAGTGTGTTTTAAATTTAGAGCACTAAGAGTTTTCATAATGAGTTTTAAAGAGTTTCTCATAATGAGTTTTTATGGCTATAATTAAGTTTTATTATTTTCAGTTTTAGAAGAGCCTATAAATAGATAGTTCTCTCTATTGAATTAACAACAACAAAAAATATAGTGTCTTATTTTTCAATTGAGACAGTGTCTTGTCTTCTTCTCTTTTGTCAAATTAGTATCGGAGCCATGACGAATATGACGGGTCAAATACCGTTACTACGACTAATGAATGCGAATGACGAGAATTGGAGCCTTCAGATTAAAGCATTTCTCGGTTCTCAAGATGCATGAGAGGTGGTCAAAGAAGGTTTCGAAGAACCAGCAAATACCACGAATTATACGACGGCTCAAAACAAGGCGTTGAAAGAGGCGCGATCAAAAGATAAGGCGGCATTATGTATGTTGTTCTGAGCCGTTGACGAGTCGGGCTTTGAAAAGATTGATAGTGCAACTACTTTAAAAGAAGTGTGGGACATTTTATAAAAAGTATTTAAAGGAGCAGACCGAGTCAAGCAAGTGCATCTCCAAACTCTTCGTGGCGAGTTGGAGAACATGAAGATGAAGGAGTCAAAAAGTGTATCTGACTACATCACGCGTCTACAAATTGTGATGAACCAACTCCACCGAAACGGTGAAACGTTAATTGATACACGAGTTGTCGAGAAGATTTTGAGATCATTAACCAATAACTTTGAGAATGGTGTGTGCGCGATAAATGAGTCAAAAGACCTAGCGACGCTTACGGTTGACGAGATCGCCTGTTCCCTTGAGGCACACGAGCAATGTAAGAAGAAGAAGAATGAGGAAACACTAGAGCAAGGCGTTAATCAAAGACGAAAAGGTACTCTATTTTCAAAGTAGAAGTCATGGCCGTAGAAAGCGTGGAAATGGTTGCAGTGGTCAAGGCAACAGTCATGAAGTGTAAAATAAGGATAAAGGATAGTCAAGCCAACCAATATCGAGTGCTACAAATGTCACAAATACAGTCACTATGGGAAGGATTGCACCTCCGACAAATGCTATAATTGTGAAAAATTGGGCATTTTGCAAAAGATTGTCTAGCCGATAAAAAGGTGGAAGAAACAACCAACCTAATATTGGAAGACTAAACAAATGAAGATTTTTTTTATGACTCAAAATGAAGTCAATATGAACAATGATACTTTGTGGTACCTCGACTCAGGAGCAAGCAACCATATGTGCGGTCACGAGTACTTATTCAAAGATATACAAAAGATTAAAGATGGTCATGTGTCATTCGGAGATGCATCAAATGTGGAGGTCAAAGGCCGAGGTACGATTTATTACTTACAAAATGATAGTTAAACAGGGTCAATCCAAGATGTTTATTACGTACCAGACCTCAAGACCAACAATCTGAGTATGAGGCAACTCACAAAGAAATGTTACTCGATATTCTTAAAAGACCGGCTACTACACTTGAAGGACAAACAAGGGCGCTTGGTCGCTCAAGTCTAGATGGGAAGAAATCAGATGTAAACTAAATTTGAGAAGCATACGAGAAAAATGTTTGCGAGTGGACATAGAAGACAAGACATCACTGTGACATCTTCGTTTTGGTTACATACATTATATTGGCCTAAAAGAGTTAGCAAAGAAGAATATGGTGCACGGACTACCCAACATGGATCACGAAGGAAAATTTTGTGAAGATTGCATGCTCAGCAAGCATGCGAGAACCTCGTTTTTAAAAGAAGGCAGAGTATTGCGCTATGCAAACTCTCGAGTTGATTCATACCGACATATGTGGACCCATTATCCCTTAATCTTTTAGCAGTAAAAGGTATTTCATTTACTTTATCGATGATTTCTCACTGAAAACTTGGGTTTATTGCAAGGAGCAAGGCATAAGGCGATTTCTAATCGCACCGTACACTCTTCAACAAAATGGTGTGGCCGAGAGAAAGAACCTGACCATTCTCGACGTGGTTCGGTCAATGCTCAAGAGGAAAGAGATGCCGAATGAATTTTGGGCAGAAGCCGTGCAATGCGCCATCTATGTGCAAAATCGATGTCCACATGTGAAGATACATGATCAAACACCACAAGAAGCATGGACTGGACAAAAACCGACAATTTCTCATCTTAAAGTGTTCGGCAGTGTGGCTTATGCACACGTACCAGATAAACAAAGAACGAAGCTAGAAGACAAAAGCAAAAGATCTATTTTTATTGGGTATGATAAGAAGACAAAAGGGTAAAAGTTAATTGACCGATAAGCAAGAAGGTGATGGTGAGTCGTGATGTACGAGTCAATGAAAGCCCAGAAGTGGGATCGGAATAACTCGACGGAGGTTAACGTCGAAGTTGGAAAATCATCAGTCGTTGCACCATTAAGTATACCAACAAACTCTCAAACTACCAATGATGAAGATGAACCACGACAACCTAAAATACGAAGTTTGCAAGATTTGCATAATTCGACAAATGAAGTACATCTTGTTTGTCTTTTGGCAGATGCTGAAAAATATCAGCTTTGAAGAGGCGGTGCGAGACAAGAAGTGGCAAACTGCTATGGATGAGGATATTAAAGCGATTGACCACAACAATACATATGAGCTAACAGATTTACCATAAGTCAGTCAGTCCATTGGTGTGATGTGGGTATTCAAGAAAAAGATGAATGCTCAAGGCAAGATGGAGCGATACAAAGCGCGACTTGTTGCGAAGAGATATAAGCAAAAAGTGGGAATCGACTATGACGAGGTGTTTGCTCTCGTTGCAAGAATGGAGACAATCTGATTACTCATATCACAAGCGGCTCAATTCAAATGGCCGATTTTTCAAATGAATGTCAAGTTGGCATTTTTGAATGGTGTGCTTGAAGAAGAAGTCTACATCGAACAACCAATGGGGTACATGAAAATTGGAGAAAATAAGAAAGTGCTAAAATTGAAGAAGGCGCTTTATGGGTTGAGGCAGCACCACGGACATGGAATACTCGTATCGATACATATTTTAAGGAGAACGTGTTCAAGCAATGTCCTTATGAGTATGCTCTTTACACTAAGAAGAGTGGAGGTAATATGATATTTGTTGCCCTTTACGTCAATGATCTCATTTTTATAGGTAACAATGATGAAATTGTAGAGGAGTTTAAGGGCACAATGACACGAGAATTCGAGATGACAGATTTGGGTCTCATAAAGTCTTTCCTTGGCTTAGAGGTTAGACAAGAAGAGATGGGTATCTTTGTATCACAAGAGACATGTCCAAAAGAGATTTTGAAGAAGTACAAGTTGAAAAATTGCAACCCGGTTTCAATACCAATAGAACCAGGTGCAAAACTCTCAAAGTTCGATGGAGAAGAACGTGTTGATGCGAATAGATACCGGAGTTTGGTAGGAAGTCTTCGCTATCTCACTTGCACAAGGTTGGATCTTTCATTAAGTGTCGGCATTATAAGTCGGTTCATGGAGGAGCTGGTTTATTTACATTGGAAAGCAATAAAGCGAATCCTACGATATATCTAAAGTACGATGTCACTCAGGTTATTCTACTTGAAAGCAAAAGATTACAAGTTGGTTGGTTACTCTGACAATGATTGGTGTGGAGACATAGACGATCGAAAAAGTACATCGTGATATGTATTCTTTATGGGCAACTTTAGCATTTACTTGGCTTTCAAGGAAGCAATCGATCGTAACGCTCTCGACATGTGAAACTGAATATGTGGCAGCATCATGGTGTGTAAAATTTGTTAAATAAGATGAAGCTAAAGCAACTAGGTACAACCGTGATTCAAGTTGACAACAAATTAGCAATTGAGTTGTTAAAGAACTCAATGAACCATGAAAGAAGCAAACACATTGACGCTCGTTTTCACTTTATCTGAGATCATGTGAATGAAGGAAATGTGGAATTAGTGCATGTGGCAAGTCATGATCAAGTGGCGGATATCTTCACAAAACCACTATCGAAATACAAGAAGATGATTGGTATGAGTAGAAGTATTTATATTTATGGGAGAGTTTTGTTAAATAAACTTAAATTAATTTTAGTAGATTTTAAATTTAGAGTTACAAAAAAATGTGAAAGGCCAAAATTCTCATAGTGAGTTTTAAATTTAGAGCACTAAGAGTTTTCATAGTGGGTTTTAAAGAGTTTCTCATAGTGAGATTTATGGCTATAATTAGGTTTTATTATTTTTCGATTTTAGAAGAGCATATAAATAGATGATTCTCTCTATTGTATTAACAAAAAAAATATATAGTGTCTTGTTTTTTAATTGAGAGAGTGTCTTGTCTTCTTCTCTTTTGTCAGGATGGCCCCCTTTCGGAGTTACTATCAAAATACAGTTTGGATTTTCCTGCAAGAACACCATATCTAATTGTTAGGAAGGAAAATTTCTTCATAAGTAATCAAAAATTGAACTAAATGTATGTCGGACCCAACCCACCGAATCTTGAAGTTGCATCCTTTCAAATAGCACAAAAATCTTCATACTTTTCTAGTCCAACCCAGTTCATGGAAAATCCAACCACCTATCTGATTCTCTCGTCTCCTCCCTCTCAAATTGAAGATAGACCTCTTCCTTGTCACGTTTTCTAGAAGTCCAAGTCGTCATCTTCTCGGCTTGCTTCAACCCTAGATATCTCAGACCAGTAGTTAAAAGCTTAGTCTTTAATCTATGAATGCCAACCCAGTTCAATAAGAAATGAACGTTCCTTTGACTCTTCAGCCCTACATTTTCAGCACATGTCGCCGGGTTGATCGAGAGTGCATACTCTTCTCGTTCTTGCTGTCGACAGAGAACGTGAACTTCTGGCTAACGGAGTGTGGTTTCTGGTTGCCAAACTGTTGAGTACGAAACGCATTCATCTTGAATAGAGTAGAAATAGATGAAAATAAAAGGAAAATAACAACGGATCGGTCACAAACCTCTCTTTAGTATTTAAAATGTTCATTTAAAATTTAAGACATTTGTTATAATTACTGCCATAATTTTAAATGTAAATGACTATTTATGTATAAATGTTCTGGCAATAAGTATCAAACTAAGGGAATAGTTTGTTATAGAATAATTTAAGGAGTAGTGGTGGAACACGGAACTATTACTTATTTTATATTCAATATACAAATTCCTCACGTTCTCCTGAGGTTTCCATGGAAGCTGACAGAAGCCTCCACGAAATTATGCATACTCCCGCGGCTAACCTACGCCTGCCTTTTCTTCCATAAAGGAAGTTAAGGAACTCGCCCTTTTGTCTTATTGTCCACGTCACACTGAATCCGTGTTCTTACGCCCGCAGACTACGAAGCAGACCGGGAAAACACGGCCCATTCCAATGGTCCCCTTCTCCTCTCCGAATATATATTTTCACTCTCCTTCCTCCATTTACAATTCGCTCCGACGACACAAGATTTCTGGGTTTGATTCAATGTGCAGATCAACGGATTTCGACCGGTTCCGTAGCTACGGAGATCGGTTCTTTTGCAGGAAAGCCTTCTTCTTTCAGTTCACGGCTCTCGTTTCGGAACACCCGTCGCCGGAGTTTTTTACTCTAAAGTTTATTCCTCCGGTTCTGGGGGAGTTCGAAGCCGGACCCGTTTCCCCTCTCTTTTTAACGCTGTACCCGCTGGCCATTCCGGCAGGGGAGAAGTCTTCTGCGGTTTTCTGCAGCAGGGAAGGGGTTCGGGTCGGGGAAGGAGACCGGTTCGAAGGGTACATGAGACAGGACAAGGTCATGGAGGGCATTATTGTAAAAGAGGACCACACGGATGGGAAGTTAGAATGCGAGGTGGAGTTCTGCATGGAGGTTGAGGGACACGTGGCACTGCTGGAGGATGAAGCGTCGCCCTTGTTGGGGAAGAAGAAACAAAAGAAAAGAAGGGGGTTTCAATTTCATAAGCTGGAAGAGATTCCAGAGGAGAGAGAGATGGGCCCTGAATCAGACGGTCTTGATTTCTATGAGGGGGATTCAGCGTGTGAAATGGACGGAGGAGATTCGGAAAGGGAATTTGAGTTGGAACTAAAAGTAGAGATGGAGAGACTAAGATGGGCCGTTGATTTGGGTATTTGGGTGACGTGTTTAGGAGTAGGCTACTTGATTTCCAAATCTCCTTTTGCTCGACGTAGTAGAAGATTTCTATAACCCCAATTCTTTAATTGATGATATTCACATCTAACATTTGTACATTATAACTATGTAAATGAAAATCTCAAAATTAACCTCATTCTCCATTGTTACACTAAGAAATAATTGCGACTACTATAGAGTTGGCGAGCTGTCAACTGTCGAGGGCTCTCGTCGATCATTCATTGTTGTCCATGTACAAGTCATCATCCATCGTCATGTTGCTCATCATCGTCGGCGTCGACCATCGCTCGCCATCGTCCCATCGATTCTCCGTATCATCGCTGCCCTCCATCGATCGCCATGTGTAGCCGAACGATTTTTGGCATCATCATCATCGTTCATCCCTGCTGATTTCTACATTTACCGGTATCCTACCAAACTCGCTTCATCGAAGAGGGACGCTATCTCTCTAACTTAAGAGGAGAGACCTTTATCTCTATCTCTCTCCAATTGGCAAGTGACAACGAACCATTGTTATGTAAACGAATGGCAACGATCTAATGACTGTTGTCAACTTGGCCATTCAGGAATCACCGACAAACCATTAAATTTTCTAAATCTCTCGCACTCTCAATGTGACTTCATTAAGCAATTGTTCTAGCGTATTTGATTTTTATCCAACCAATTAGAGGTTACTCATCATGGTATGCTTACAATTAATTTGTTGAGTTGTCGTTAATGTTAATATGTTTTATGAACTAAATGTTTTTAAAAAAATTGGCAAGACTTGTATTTGTGTAATTATAAATATTTATTATCACATACAAATCATCGTTGAGTAATTCATGAACTGTGTCAATTTAAAAAAATGTTATTAATTTGTATCGATATGAATCCACACTACATAAAAATTGATTCATTTTTCTTCTAATGATGACATTCAAGAATTTGAGACTAGTAATTTCGCATTTTCAATTGGTCACACATCTTCACTTAGATATTAAAAAACTAAAACATCATATGCTTAGAAATGTTTTGAAATAAAACAAATGAAAATAGGTGAAATATTATAAATAAATCACAATACAAATATTATGCAAAATATTATGTGTACGAATCAACTACTAGCACTATTAATAGGCAACACAGAAATGTCTCTCAAGCGAGAGATCATATGCAATTACAATTAAATAGTAGTGAAAATTTTGTGTATTCACATGAAAGATTAATAGAATGTGCTACAAAATATATAGTAAAAAATGAGGTACATATATCGATGTTTGATAATGAAGTACAAGAACAATTTGTGAGAGAATATATTAACCCTAGTTTAGACGAATATCTCGTAGTACATTACGATGTGTCATCATTAAAATGTACACTAAAATAAAAAATGAATTAATTACTTTATTTTTGCATGCGCTTATTACGACTATTTGTATTATTTTTTACTTACAGAGTGCACCTAATGCACTCGGATAATGCTTGTGTTCATTTCTAACTTAATAAAAAAATATTATGATTTGATAGTATTGAATATCTTCATAGTAGTATTACTATTTATCGATACATTGTGGTTATTTCACAATAATATAATCTTAGAGATGAAATTTTTAGTATTACTATTGATAATGTTTTGCTAACGGTGCTTGTGAAGATTATTTCAATTTGATAGTTGTAAATCTTCACTTTTTTATAAATGTTGTATTTGTCATATTTTAATTTAATTATTAAATATGACATGTAATTTATTTCACTATATAATAATGCAATTAGAAGTGTAATTTATTTTAT
>QAOC01035404.1:0-13049 GCA_003255005.1 Begonia fuchsioides | reverse complement strand
CTAGAAAGGTGGAGAAAGGAACGTGCACAACTTCGAATTAAAGAAATCTGGGAGTGACATGTAAAAACAAATATTTCTAGATGTGAATGAGGAACTCACAGACCAAATTTCATAAAATTAGCACACGGAAAACACTAGTTGGCACGGGGGTGGCTTTTGATGCACAAAATCCACTCGGTAAGGAAACCACAACAACAATAAACACCAAACAACAAAAGATCCGAAAACAAATGGGATGGAGTGAGGGCTATGAGACTTCCAAGCTTGCATTAATCCTAATCAAGTGAGGAGGAAGGTTGGAACAAAGGCTTAGTGATCCTAGCTAAATCACCAACACCGTTACAAACCAAAAATCAAAGGATATTACTCACCTTTGAATTGCTTTGCCGTGAGAGAAAATGGGAGAGCTTCAAGCTTCAACATTCAACATTTTCTAATTGCAAATACAGAAATGGGAAGGTTAAAACCTTCCTTCCCATGAGCTACAAAGGCACATAATTGCTACCTAGAATTCTAGCTAACAACAAGGCATGGCAAGTGGGCCCACCTTGACTTTCAAGGAGTGATGGGTCACTAAGGGAAGGTTTAACCCATCCCTTAGTGCTTCCTAAGACCTTTCCACTTTCAGTCACGTTTACTAACTTACAACAAAAGAGAGACAATCATACTTGCATGGTTTTCACGCAAACCATGCAAGGAAGAGTACAACCGGTTTTTAAAAACCAAAATAAATAAAAACCGACAATCTTCCTTTTTTGGCCAATGTTTTCCTTCATCTTTTCACGTGTAAGGCCACTCCTTAGAGGCTCCAAATTGGACTCCATCCTTCAGCTCTTCATTGGACTCCATTAGGCCGTGGCTATTGGTTGCATGATGGAAGGTGTGTGGGCTGTTCTCGGATAGCCTTCCCTTCTGGATGCCTCTGTAATGGCAATGGCTGACCAGGAAATCTTTCTCCAAAATTAATGCTCTGCAGCTTGATGGAAACCTTGAGATGCTGGCTACATTTCTTATGAAGAACGTTTGGCCAAATAATGTGTGAAACGTTGTTTAAAACGCTGCCCAAGGCTCAGAGGTCAGATTGTACCGAAGCCCAAAATGTCAACATCTTCATCTTGGATGGTTGGGCCATGGAAGGCATCAATCACACTAGTAATCTCGGCCACTTCATCCCAAAATAACCTACAAAATGAACAAACACATTAGGAAACCAATTGGGTTGGCCTTGGGTTAGAAAACCCGTGGCCAAGCCCAAGGTGGCGTTATCGCAAGGTAGGCTCTTGTTAAGGGCTTCTTGTTGCTCATCATGAACACACTCTCGAGTGCTCACTCCCACGGGTTCCTCTTTGGCTAAGGCATCCTGAGGCATGTCACCTGTTTTCTGTCCATCTCTTGGAGCGGAAAACTTCAGACTAGTAACTAGTTGCTGAAGAAAACTAAGAAGATCTCGGCTTACTCATCGCTCTTGGCATCGACTGACATGCCACGAGTTGAACCATCCATCGCCAATCTGAGAGAGGCCACCACCCGAGCTCAGGCTCAAGTATTTTCTAACAAGTTTATTCTTTTTACAGGGGAGGCAATACAAGGATTCAATATATTGGAACCTAACTTGGAGTTCAAAGAAAAGCCCAATGCATTCAATTTTGATGTCAAGACATGACCCAATTGGTCCATGAACGAGAGATCATGTTCCCTTTGAAATACAAGATGTAACACTTAGCTTTAAGTTTAATTTTTGCAAACAAACTTTAGATTTATATTTGAACTTTTGTGCATGGCCATGTAAGGCCCATATAGGCGCCAACTTGGCTGCCTTTTGGAGGAGAATGGACCACATGCTAGTTGTAAAAGCAACCAAGAATGGAGACCACATTTTGGATTAGGCTCAGTTAGACCTCCAAAGATTTTTGAGCCTTTGTAAAGATCTTCCCGGCCTTAAATCACAATGATGTCTTTTGACGAAAGGTAGCTACTTCCTCAAGCTTTCCAAAGAGGGGTGGAACGTTAAAATCAAACGTTGTTTGCTTAGTCTGCTGCAGTAATTATCGAGAGCCCAGTGCAAGCAAGCTACCCCGCTTGGACTTCTCAACTTCTTTGCCACAAATTCGGCCCAAGTCCAAATTGAAAAGAAAGCTAGGGTTTGCAGCAAAAGAAAAGGAAAAATACAGCTGCTCACGTGGCTAAAGTTATTCTTGAGATGAAATCAAAGGTTTCTTGAAGGTCAAAATAGAAGTAAACTCTCCTATGAAGATCTTTCGGTTTCTCCACCGGTTGGGTTGCTTGGTTGGGCCTTATTGTCGGCTTGAGTGAACAATGATCGAGCCTCCATTTTCTCAAGAATGTCCAGCATATAGTGTTGCTGGATCTCAATGTGGCTTAGGCGAGTTTCCAGGAGCTGCAGACTCTTGGAAAACTCATCGGAAAATTGGACCGATGGTGATGCTGCAGCTCTGCGTGCAACATCGGGAATTGGAGTGTTTTCTTCTTCGGGTTCTCCACCGTCCTTCTGTATAATACGGAAAATAGTATATGGTGTTATTATACCTGCGTTTTCTTGAAGGTCTGCTCTTATTGGAGTCGCTTGTCTAGATGGTGGCGGCGACGGACTCTGTTTGGCCACCAAAAGATAAATATTCTCATTGCTGGTATCGTGGTCGGCAATAGGCTCCATTGGAAATATCTGCTGAATTTCTGAAGATTCGTCTAATGCTCTCCCAAGTGCTATGCTTCCTGCGATTTAAGGATGAAAAGAAACGGTTACTTTTAAATTTTGAAACGAAATAATTACTGCTTCTTAGAAAATCAACAAGCGATAAAAACCAGCCTAGAATCCAGCAGTCCAATTGGATTGGACCAAAATCTTCTCCCATATATTTTTTCTTTTTCTGATTTATGCATGCCTTTATTACTTCAATGTTGTGACATGTCATGCTACCTAACCTACATGAGAAGAATGCAGAATTTTTAAACTAACTAAAATTTAAAATAAAGGGTTGCCTCCCTATAGCGCTTAATTTAACGTCTTTAGCTAGACGTCGTGCTTTCTTCATGTAACTCATTTTCCTTCTCGTTTTGTTCCAATTCTTCTGTTTTTATTCCAAGTTCGAGAGTCAGCTGAATCGAACTTGAAGTCTTTTATAGCATCAAGTGGTTCTCTCTTTTCGACAAGGTAGCATCTTTGTGGAAAAGGTGGTGGAAGTCTGTCGGCTGGCAAAATTTTCTTCTGGTGTTATGTCGGTGCTGCAGCACTGGTAGTAGCATCAGGTTTATTAATCCGTTCTGAGACTTCCACTTTATCAGCCTCCATATTTTTCTCTTCGACTTTTTCCATAGGTTTTCCTTCATGGTCTTTCACAGTCTCCATTTCTCTGCCGTTGCGCAGCGTAATGGCTTTGCACTGTTCTATTCCTTCTCGTTTTAGAACTTCGGTATCGCTTGGCAACATCACCGTTTGTCGAGCGTTTAAGGCTAACGCGAGCTGACCCACTTGATTCTCCAGATTCCTATGAGATGCGATATGATTCTGTAAGATCGCATTCATATTTTGCATCATCAGCTCGGTCCATTCCATAAATTCATTAACTTTTTGCTCGAACGGATTAGAAGACTCGGGTTGATGTGGCTGATTCTTTTGAGTCGGAAACCCTTGATTAGATCCTTGTTGTGCTAGTTGGAAATACTTATTTTGCATTCGTGGTTGCTGTTGTTGGCTCCACTGATTATTTGGTTTCCAACCTTGAGTAAAATTACTCTGATTATTCCCCATATAGTTGATTGCTTCGGGATTTGAAGGGCAATGATCATAAGAATGTTCTTCTGAGCAGAATGAGCATAAAATACTCTTAACTTGTTGTGGGTTGGCTTGCTGCATGTTCAGATTCTTGAGAGTGTTGTTGAGTGTAGTCATTTGAGCAGCTAGGGCCATCACTGGAACAAGGTCTAAAATTCCAGGTTGGTTATTCGTCGATGCTCTCTTTGGTGCTGCAGCTCTCTCTATTGGCCACTGATAATTGTTCGTAGCCATATTTTCCAGCAGTGAAAAAGCTTCTGTGAATGATTTGGATAAAATGGCTCCATTTGCGGCTGCATCTAAAAGAGATCGAGTCTGTCCGTGCAATCCATTGTAAAAAGTTTCCAGCTGAATCCATTCTTCAACACCATGATTTGGACATTGTCGTAACAAATCTTTGAACCTCTCCCAAGCTTCGTAAAGGGATTCAGTGTCCTATTGTCTGAATATCATGATCTCCCCTTGTAATTTTGTGTTCTTCACCGGTGGAAAATATTTTAGCAGAATATTCTTGGCTAAATCCTCCCAAGAAGTTATAGAATTTGGCGGTAAAGAATTCAACCATGCTTTTGCTCGGTCTCGGAGTGCATAAGGAAATAATTTTAATCGGAGAACCTCACGATTAATGGCTGAATCTTTGAACGAGTCACATAAGGAAGTACATTCCTTAATGAACACATTCGAATCTTCAGATGCTAATCCATTAAAAGTACCGATAATTTGCAGCATCTGAAACATAATCGGCTTCAATTCGCATCTTAATTCGTTGTTTTCCGGTTGAAAAATCATGGGATTTAACCGCTCCAAATCTGGAATTGCATAATCCCAAATTGGTCTTTCTTTTGCATGACCTTGGTTTGCTCGTTGGAATGCGTTTTGAGTCATCAGTTCTTGCTTTATCGCTTCTTGATGTAGATTTAAATTTTGGCGTCTTCTCTCTTGAAGCGTTTTTTTTCGGGTTCGGGATTTAAGGGAATGAGCTCTTGGTTCTTTTTGTTTTGCATAAGCACCTGAAAAAAATTAAAAACAACCGTATAAATCCTTTCTTTTTGAATTTTTAAAATTTTTAAAGTTAGAGTTAGTAATATTCACAAATACTTCACAACGAATTCTAAAAATCAAAAATTTTCGTTGTCCCTGGCAACGGCGCAAAAAACTTGTTGCTTGAAAATGTAATCGCTAAAACGCAAGTGCACGTATCGCAACGTAGTAATAAAAATATCGATCACACGAAGACAAGTCAAATCTCTAATTTAAAGAATAAATTGCAAAGTATCATAAAGAATAAAAAATAGCATTAAATGTTTGATTTTTATATTTATCTTCTATTCCTAAATTAAACGGATAATTAAAGTATCAATCTAGATTAAGCAGAAAAGTAAAGTTGGTGGTCGAATTGAGAATTTGTAAGAATCTCGACTAGGACTTTCCGTAAATTAATTTACTTGAACTGCCCTCGATGAGTGCTGTAGCATTAGTCACAGCATCAGTTTAGTTCCGGTCCGAACACTAATAAACTGGGGCTGGCGTTGCCTCCATGGTTGGATTTAAGAACAAGTTTGATTTGACCACACTAGATTAGAATGAACATGATGAAAACACTCATACCTAAATTGTGTCACTCGATTTAACCACCTAATGATTTTAATACATGTCTTAGCAACACGCAAGGATGTATTGTCGTGTTGGCATAAATGATATCAATGCAAAGCTATAATTTTCATGTTTAACACTTAGCAAACACGCAAGGGCGTATTATCGTGATTGCTCGAGGGATAATCATAGCAAAGCAAAGATATTTAAACACTTATTAAAACGAGTTCTAAAAAATAGCATGCAATTTCATTAAGCAAATCAAAGTATGAAAAATCCTAATTTTAACTCAAACAAAATAGTTCTACACTAACTATTAAGAGTTCATATAATTCACGGAAATTAAAACGAAAAGCAAAGGGAGAGAATTTTGGTCTTCGCCGTCGAAAGCCGTTGTTCTCACAGCCTCGTTCCCCCGCCGTCCTGACTGTCGCCGTGAACCTCTTCTTCGGATTTACGCCCGAAGCTTGACCGTGAATCCCGTTCTTCAATTCTACACACTCAATTCGTGGTATTCACCTTCCTTTAAGTAGATTTCGTGTGGCTTCAACAGATCTGAGAGGGTTGCAATTTGGAGGAAGATTTGGATAGGTTTGGAAAGTAGTTGAGATTAGGAAAGATTTCCAAATCTTCAAAGATATTCTTGTTTCCAAATATGATTTTGAGTTGATTCTTCCTTCTTTTTCGTAATTCTTCCAACATTTATCTTCATTAATCTTCTGCAATTGCATGGAAACAAAAAACCCGTGATAATACAAAATATACGAAATATCGGGTAAAATCACGTAAAAGCAGCGTTACTGATGCTGTGGCATCGCTGCAGCATTATCCCTAAAAATCCAATTATTTTTGGTTAAATCATTACTGATTTCTAGTAATTTTACCACTAAAACATGGTGAATATTAAATCTTTTTGAGACTTAACACCTACTTACAAAAACCCTTTGGAACATACATGGAAAAAAGACTCAATATGGTCTCATTGGATCCAACACATCTACCTAAAGCAAACAGATTTTTGAGAAGTCACTGAAAGTTCTTTCACTCTATGGTTAAAAGAAATACAAAATATAACACCTTACGACTTCCCTAGTTCAAAATGTGATGGAGATGGGTCCGCTAATCTCTTCGCAGCTTAGTGCTTCTGTAATCAAACCCATCTCCTCACACAAAATTCTGGGTGCCCTCCACAATATTGGTAGATAAAGCACCAGGCTTTGATAGATATTCTTCAAAATTCTTCAAACAATCCTAGGACATCATGGGCAATGATTTTCTAAATGTAGTTCATGAATTCTTTGACACTGGTCACCTGCTAAATCAATGGAACCATGCCATAGTTGACAGATACCTAATACTATTCATGCCCCAAAAGAAAAAGCTTTTAGGCCAATGTCCTGTTGCAGTGTCTTTTACAAACTCATGGCCAAAATCCTGCCCAATAGGTTGTCACAGACTCTTGAATCCAATAATGACCCCGCTTAAGCATCTTTCATCAAATTGGAAAAATATGATGACTAACATCCATCTTATGCTAGAAGTCCCAAGGAAATATAACACCAAGCGGGTGTCCCCCAAGTGCTTCATCAAAGCTAACCTTTGGAAAGCTTTTGATTCAAACAACTTACGGGTGCCGTGAACAGATTCAGGAACAAGGGAGATTTGGGTATCGTATAGCCACAAAATTTTGAGCAATTGCATTGCTTCCAAAGGTTTCCTGCATAGTAAGTGGAGATTTCCCAAGCAGACAAACTTTATTAATTATAAGAGGGGGATTCATTTTACTTGGGCATTTTGGTAAGTTCGATGGGCATTACGGCAAGGTTGATGCCTGTAGGAGGGAGGAAGCAGAAATCTTCTTAATTTTCTTTGGCATTGCTGAGAAGATTAACTTGCTTCAGCAACTAGATCCAATCAGAAGTTTTCCTCTTCAAGATCCTGACAAAAAGCAGGATTCAGAGCTTTTCAAAGCTTATTTCAGCAGAGAGGCAGATTTAGCCAGCCCTTGTCTGGGTGTCACCAATTTAACCTAAAACTGGATCGAAGTGGAAAAAGACCCAGCACAGCAGGAGGCATAGGCATCTTTCTCTTGACAACTAGAAATGACTAGTCGGCACCAACAATGCCCCAAAAATTGTAATAACAAGCCGAAATCCAGTAATAGCTAGTTTCAGCTTCTTAAAAATCGTTCCTTTACAAGTTCAGATGGTACCAGAGGTGTCTCCTGATGCTGGAAATTTCTTTACAGCACTGGAAATTATTGGATAGAAGCTGTAAATCACTAGTCGTCGCCTGAACAGCAAATGATGGCAGAAAACCATTCTAGCAGCTCCGGAGAAAACCCAAGCAGCTCACAATGCAGGAAATTGTTGGACAGAGTCAGAAATTGTCGGACAGAGCTAAAAGCTGGACAGAGCAAGAAATTGCAAGACACAGCTAGAAAAAACTATTGGGAAACCTCATATTTCGGTCACGTCCAAAACGCCCGATTCTGGCTTCGAATACGAAATAGGTTTAGGCAGAGAGAGAACTGAAAGAAAAACAATGTGAAAGAAATCAAGCAGAAGAGCTGTGGATAGAAGCAAATTTGTCAAGCATATTTTGATGGAAAGCAAATTTGTCAAGCATCTGAAGCGAGAATGAATTTTCATGAGAAAACTCCTCATCGGGCCAAGGTTTAAGTGGAAGGATCACATAGATGGAGCAATGAAGCCATAGAATGGCGTTTTATCACATCACATGCACAGACATGTAACAAACTATAGAATCATCATGAAATTACAAATATTTTCCATAACGTAATACTATTAAAACAAGGTTACATGACATCTTGCAAAAGAAATCAATAACAGCAAAACAATAATAATGTTAGAAGACATAACCAAAAATAGTAACTTACCGAACCCTTTGGGCCAATGATATTGCCATTTGACAATATGGAGCTTTACATGTTGATCACCAAGTTAGGATGATCAAATTTCCCCTAAAAATAAGGGAGTTATGGGTGTCCATAGGTGGTAAACTATGGAAGAAAAGTTATTTCTGAGGGTCAAACCCTTTTTGGTATTTTTCTTTTTTGCTTTTCTAACTAACCACTTGAAAGCACTAGCAAAGGTTACGGGAGAAAACAAATTTAGACTTGATTGCTAACAGGACAAAGGAGAAGAAATAATAATTGAAGAAGAGATGCGTGGAGGTTTTGGGGGAGAGTAGCGCATATGACTAAGAGCTCTTTTTTTTTTAAGGTAAATATATTAAAGCAAAAATAGAAACAATAGAGTGAAGCCAAGAGCCCGGGCCGGGGGGAATCAACAAGCCAGAATGACCACCCCAAAAAAACCCGAGAAGAAGCAAGGGAGAGCAAAGACCTGAATGGAGAGCCAACATGCTGACTAACCAAATCACAAAAGGCCCGAGAATTCTGAGATAAGCCCTCACAACCAAAAAAATCGGCAAATAACATAAGTCAAACTCAAACAGAAAAGCAGCAAGAACAAAAATGATCAACTCAACCCAGTTGGCATCAAGTAGGGCGCCTCGGGGAGTAAACAAAAAAGAAGATGAACAGCTAGGGATCAAGCTGGAGGAACAGCAGTAGCAGCCAGGGAGGAGCCGCGAACAGGGAGTCAGTAGATCTGAGCAGGAAGGAGGCCCACAGCAGCATCCGAATAAGGGAGAAGCAGCAAAATGGTAGCAGATCCGATCAGAGCTTTGGCAGCACAGAAGGAAGTGTTGGCTTTAAAAAGTTTTTTAAAGCAATCAATTATTTTTTATGATAACTATGTTAATTATGTGTGAAAGATAAAATTGAATTCTAGCAAGTGCTGCAGTTTTAAAGAAAACTTATGTCGACCGAACTGCTCAATATGTCGACCGAACGGATAACAGAAGGGTCGAAGAAGCAACTTATGTCGACAGGTAAGAAGTTCTGTCTACCGCTCAAAGCCCAGAGAAGAATCATATGTCGACCGCTTAACAAGTATGTCGACCGGACGCAACTTATGTCGACCGCTTAACAAGTATGTCGACCGGCTGAAAACAATTAAAGTTCAAGGCATTTGATCGTATGTCGACCGGACGCAACTTATGTCGACTACTTAAAGCCCAGAGAAGAATCATATGTCGACCGTCTATCAAGTATGTCGACCGGATGAAGACAATTAAAGATCAAGACATTGGATCGTATGTCGACCGTATAAAACTTATGTCGACCGCATGGAATCCAGAGACAATTGTATGTCGACCGTTGAGAACATATGTCGACCGTTCAAGTTTCCAGCAGAAGAAGAAATCTGAAGTTATGTCGACAGTTAAAGAACTTATGTCGACCGTCCAAATAACAGAGAGTTTTCCATGTCGACCACCAAGAGTAGATGTTGACAGTTGAAGAACTTATGTCGACCGTCTAAATTCCAGACAGTTTTTTTATGTCGACCGCCAAGAGTATATGTCGACCGAAGAACTACAAAGATACTGAAGTTATGTCGACAGCTACAATGACATGTCGACCGGTCAAGACCAACGACAGGAAAATTCTTCAACGGCGACTTTCTTATGAGTCTTAACGGCTATCTCTATGTCGACAGCCCTCGAGGATATGTCGACAGCTCCGAAGTCTGACAGACGGAAATCTATAAATTAGAGATGAGAAGCCAAAAGTAAAAGCCGATTTTCGAGAGAGAAAAGCACGTCCAAACTCTGCCAAAATTTCTAGTNCCCCCCACTTAGGTTAAACACGATCGTACAAGAAGAACAGCGAGCAGAATGGCAAACAGCTCCGAGGGAAGCTTGGCAGACCAGAGAAACCAGGGGAGACAGCAAGCCTTAAGCATGATGGAGGATAAGCAGCCCTGCAAGAAAACAGCAAATATGATAGACCAGACTGAGGTTTGAGAAGGGGCAAGAGAAGAAAAGATGGTGGTTTGATGCGGTTTGAGAAGAGCAAAAACAGCAAAGATCTGATATTTGGACCAAACAAGAGGAGCCCACGGACTTGGAGGGCCCGAAGGTCTGATGGAGTAGTAAAGATGGGATAGACCATGACCATTTGATTTTTCCTTCCAAGCATCAATTAAGGCATTCACTTTGTTAATAGTGGAGAACTTTTCGAGCAGAGAAGAACGGGTATGGACGAGGCTTTTCATGAAGGGGGAAATACGATAGCCTGGGATCCCGCTCCAAAAATCTGAGCCTTTAAATAAATTTGATGAATCCATTTGGCCCATAATGATTCCTTGTTAGCTTGAATGTTCCAAATTGCTTTCGCATGAAAGGCTTTATTCCAAGAGTCAAGATCCTGAAGACCGAGACCGCCCTCCATCTTAGGCAGGCAGATAGTGACCAGGCAATGACCGCTTTGCCCGAACCCCAAAGGAAGTTCCTGTAGATTTTGATAGCTTTTAGCTTGATCGAGGAGGGGAGGTTGAAAATAGACATCCAGTAACATTCCACTCCTTGAAGAACCAATCTAAGAAGCTCGAGGCGGCTAGCATAAGATAGGGAGGAGGCATTCCAACCAATGATTTTGTCTGTGAGCTTCCTAATGAATGGGAGGAAATGGCTTGAATGCAGATTCCCAACCGAGAGGAGGATACCTAGATATTTGAAGGGGAAGGAACCATGCTTTAATCTAGACGATTGAAGAATTTCAGTGAGGTCTAGGGGCCGGATACCAGGAGTAAAGATGTTAGATTTTTCCAAGTTCATCTTTAGCCTAGAAACGGAGCCAAAATCATATATGCAGTCTAGGAGAATTTTGACTGAAGTGGGATCACCTCTGGCTAGAAGCATAAGATCATCCGCATAAATCAAGTGGGTGATATCTAGGCGCTCACACATAGGATGATAATTGAAATGGGACTTGTGAGTTCTAGATTTTATTAATCTTGAGAGGTATTCAAGGCATATGACGAAAAGATATGGGGATAGAGGGTCCCCCTGTCTACCATTGCCACCCTTAAAAAACCCGAAAAGGCCACCGTTAATGGAGATGGAGTAGGAGGTCGTGGAGAAGCATTCAGAGAGCCAGTTAACAAAGATGGGAGGGAAGCCTAAATTTGCTAGAACATTCCTAAGGAAAGACCAATTAACCGAGTCGAAGGCTTTGGAGAGATCGGCTTTGATGATACATCTCGAGGAGGCCTTTTTTTTATTATATTTTCTCATGAGCTCTTGCATCAAAAGGATGTTTTCTGTGATAGATCTGCCTTTGATGAAGGGGTCAATCAATCGGTAAAGGGGTTTGGAGAGCCTACTAGAAAGGATCTTGGAAATCACTTTATAAAAAATTGAACAGCAAGAGATGGGGCAAAAATCTTTGACCGAGGGAGATGATTGGGATTTTGGAATGAGGGCTATAATCGTATGGTTCCATTGCTTGAGGAGCAAGGAGGACGAGAAGAATTCCAAGACGGCTTTGGAGAATAGTTCCCCGGTAATAGACCAAGTGTCTTTGAAAAACTTTGAAGTATATCCATCGGGCCAGGGAGACTTATCATTGTCAATGTCGAAGAGAGCTTGCTGAATTTTGGACATTGTAATTGGGCCGTGAGAAATTTACGATCAGAATCCGAGAGAATAGGACCATTACGGATGGTATTTGGATCGGGATTAGGAAGGACACATGGGCTGCCAAGGAGATTCTTGTAGTATTGCACGAATTCCTCGTGGACTTGATCTATTAAATCCGAGAGTAGGCCATTTTGCTTAGTGATGGAAGGAATGAAGTTTCTCTTGTGATTCTTCTTGACAATCGCATAGAAGAATTTGGAGCACTTGTCACTTTCTAGAATGTATTTGCTTTTAGCTTTTTGTTGATAAAAATGCTTTTCAGCCGAGGCAAGGAGAGAAGCTTGCTTTCTCAATTCAGGGATTTTTCAGCCAAATCTCTATTACCGGGAGAAGAGTCCAAAAGGGATTGGGCATCCTTGAGCTCGGATTTTGCACGATAAGCTCTAGAGGAGATATGAGAGAAATGCTTGAGGTTTAACTCCTTGAGCTTAGGTTTCAAACAAAGAAGTTTGGCCTTAAGCTGAAACTGATTGGAGCCTTTCGAAGGGAGGCACCACGAATCATTAACAATTTAAAGGAAATTTGGGTGAGCAGTCCACATATTGAAGAATTTCCAATTTGTTTTCTTACGGGGAGAAAAGCTGTGAATATGCACCAGACAAGGGGAGTGATCGAAGAGGCTAGGAGGGAGGAAGAGGGAGGTGGAATTGGGCTGGGAGCATTGCCAAAGATCATCCACCAAGGCCCTATCTAGCTTGGACCAGACCTTGTTATTGGACCAAGTGAATTTTAGCCCGGAGGAGGGGAGATCCGAGAGGCCAAGATTTAAGCAGCATTCCCCAAAATCAAAGCATTCCCAAGGATTAGCAGCAACCCCACCTATTCTTTCAGAAGGTCTCAAAATGGAGTTAAAATCCCCCATGACGAGCCAAGGATGGCTGTAAACAGCCCTAGCTCGAGAAAGGTTGTTCCAGAGAAGCTTCCTATTGGAGATGGAGTGCAAGCCGTAAACTACCGAGATTAGGGAGGTTTGATGGGTGGATTTGCAGGTGGAGTGGAGGTGGATGACTTGCGCCGAGCTAAGGAGGCTTATATTCAGCCACTTTAGCCCTGCGAATGTCCTTTTTAGAGGAGGTGGGACACTTGTCCGTGA
>QAOC01035373.1:177681-217521 GCA_003255005.1 Begonia fuchsioides | reverse complement strand
CCCTACATATATTACCAGTGTTATATCTAGTAGGGGATGTGAGAAATTTTGTACAAAACCAGATGATCCGATTGGAAATTTAGTTCGGTAGTTTTATGCTAATTTTGATGAAAATGACCCGGAATTCGTAACTGTTAGAGGAAAAACAGTAAACTTCATGCCGGATGTCATCAACAAATATTGTGAGATCCTGAACATTCGAGACGAATACACAGAGTTGTTGGTAGACGATTCAGCCACCTTCCTTCAAGAAGTGCTGCTGCATGTTGCTGAACCAGGGACCTCATGGGATATCTCAAAAGCCAGAGCCTATTCCATACCGAGAGTAAGTTTGAATTCAAAAGCAAAGGTATGGTACCACTTTATTAAATATAAATTATCACCATCGTCTCATGGTCAGCATGTGATTAAGGAGAGAGTCATACTTTTATACTGCTTGATAACCGGAAAAACCATTGATGTTGGCTTAATAATTTTCAATGCTCTCTGTGCAATCGCGATGAAATGCAGCAGTCAACTATTGTTTCCTTCTCTTGTTTTGGATTTATGTTTAGTTGCAGGAGTGCAAGTTTTGGATCAGGATGAAAAGGTAAATACAACAGGGTTCATAACCCCGTTAACAATGTCCCGAATTACTCAAGAGGAGAATGAAAATCTTCCTGCCACTGCCAAGAAAACTGCTTCTCAGTCTGCCGCTGCATCTTCCGCTGCAGCTCACTCCACAGCGCAGAGCCTTCAGCTCATGGAATCCAGACTCAGTATGCTTGAGGTACAACTTCAATGCCTTATTGATAATTTAGATTCCTATTTCTCTTATGCTGCAACAAGGGACACAGCAATGTTTGAAGCATTAAAGCAGAACCCGAAAAACTCCAAGACTCAATTTCTAGCCTTTCCTAAATTGTTCGGCAGTCCGACAACGCCTCATTCAGATGATGAGGCACAGCACTAACTTCCAACTAGTGTTTTAACTATTTTAATTTTACCTTGTCAACATTGGGGACAGTGTCTGATTTGACTTTGGGGAGGGTAGTTAAACACTAGTAAAAACAAAACAGAGAAAAAACAGTCAGTGAAGAGTATGAGATGTTTTCAACTTTGTCTAGGATTTTTGAATTTCAGCAATTTAGTTTATCAAAAACCAAATCGTTTTTAATCTCCCAAGAAACAGGTTAGGATATTCCGACTATTTCTTTCCCACACAATCCTCTTCAAAAGTATTAATGTTGAGAGCAAGATATTTACGTCGAGCATGCATGATTTGGAAACTTTATCTTAGATGATGAGAAGACAAGTGTAAGCGAGAAAGTTTAACTTAGGATTAGGCCAACATTAAAGTCAAGGGCAGATTTTTTAATAAAAAAAAATGAGCAATGACTCTATGAAAAAGTTCTATGTCCCATCAAAAAACAAAATGGGGGACCAAAAAAAAAGGAGAAAAAGAAAAAGAAAAAATGGTGTTCTTCTTGGAGGGAGTATTTGCTGACTAACTTGGGGGCCGGTACCCATACATGCTTTCAAGTAAAAAGGCGGTATAACCAAAGAGAAGACACCAATAAAATGCTTCCCTTGAAATTTATTATTGGCCTGTTTTATTTTAGATAATCTTTCATGTGTTTGAAATTTCTGATTCGAAAGAGAAGGTGAAAGAATTTATGTTGCGATGTTTCTAATTACTCAATATATTAATTTGTTTGAGGCGGCACACACACACTATTGAAAGGAATTGAATGATTGAATGATCTGAATTGAGGGAGATTTTAGATGATTTGGTGGTTGATAAATTTTATTGCTTAAATTTGGAATGATATAGGCAATAGTAAAAAATATGTTATCTTTTTGTTGACTAGTTTTAGTTTGTTTTCTTTTTGCTTTACATTACTCGAGGGCGAGCAATGGATTAAGTTTGGGGATGTTGTTAAGTCTTGAAAAAGACTTAATTATGTCCATCAAAGTTATGAAAATTGTTAAGCCTTAAGTGTAAATTAAGGGATTTTATGTTGGAAGCTGTATTTGGTGCTGCAGCTCATGTTATAACACAGAATCAGCGGGCAGCAATGCATTTATGTTAAATTCGGTAATTCTGAGAATATCTTTATCTGCCCGATTTGTTACATATTTTGCAGAGATTATGCTGGATAAAGATGGAAGGCAATTAAGTCAAAAGAGATAAGATCAGAGAGAATTAAATGGCAAAACTGGCGGATTGGAGAGAGAAGAAAATCTTCACAAATCAAGGGATCCCGAATTTAGTTAAATCTCCACAAATCAAGGGATTCCGAATTCAGTTTTGGAAAGAGAAGATAGCTGACACAATTTTAAATAGAGGAGCACGATTCAGATCTGAACACGTTGAAATATACGCAGAGGGAGATAGACGAAAGACAGAAGAAACGCAGCCACGCCGTTCGAATTGAAACGGAAACTGGAGCCGATTCAAGAACTTGCGGGACGCCACCGGGGTTTTGAAGAAAGCGACGGTGAATCCGTTTATATCTTTTTAGCGTGCTGTAATTATGTTTACCGAACATCTTGCATTGTTTTTAATTCAAACATGAGCTAAGTTTTTATTAGGTTGGATTTGGGAAGTATCTGTTTATGATTTCTCGGTTTTTAGCCATTTGATTAGTTTAACTAGATCTTAAATTTTTATCGTGTATAATCGGGACACGACAGTTATAACAAAATTAGTGAGATCTAAAACGCCATTTGGTTCAATTACTCGGGTTGTTAATATTTGTTTTGAAATTTAACAAAATCATTTTTGTTTAACTTAAACGATAGCTCGAGGGTAAATGTTTAGGATCTGCAATTAAAGTGTTTGGATCTCATCGTTCTTGCCATAAGATTGGAAGAAGGTGAGAGAAAAACCGAATCGATAGGCGACGCCAGCCATCGATTATTTATAATTCCTTTCCGTCAAAACGTGCTGCAGCCGGCACTGCAGCACAGGCTTACAGCCGTGAATGAATAAATGGAGAAACCCAAATCGAACCTTTATTTTTACTGAAGTTTGACTATCTTCCCTTATTTATTTTAATTACATTTTTATCCAGAAAAATCATCAAACCATTTTTATCAATTTTATATAACTATTTTACATTGCATTTTGGAAAATATTAGATTTCATTATCCTTGTGGGATCGATAATCTTTTATATTACTTGACTGTGCACTTGCGGTTTTTAACAACACATTCGCAACCAATAGAAACTACCTTGCATCCAAATCCTTATAAACTGGAGTGGCTGAATGACAAAAAAGATATAAAGGTGACAAAGCAAGTAAACTTGAGATTTTTCATTGGCGGATATAAAGACAGGGTGTTATGTGATGTTGTTCCCATGGGTGCTAGTCATATATTATTGGAAGACCTTGGCAATGTGATCGAAGAGTTGTTCATGATGGTTACACCAACCATTATTCCTTTAAGTTTGGAGAAAAGGGCATCAAATTAGCTCCCCTTGAACCGGAGCAAGTTCCTAAGGATGAAACAGCTAGAAAGAAAGGTATGTCTAAATCTAACTTTCTATTATCTAAGAAGAATTGATAAGGTCAATCCGAGAGGGTAGACCTATTATTTTGTTGATGTTCCGTGAAAGGCTTGAAGAAATAGGTGAAATGCCTAAGGAAGTTGTGACCTTGCTTGAAGAATATCAAGATGTATTTCCAGAAGAGTTACCTCAAGGGTTACCACCCTTCCGAGGCATTGAGCATCAAATTGACCTACAACCGGGTGTAGTATACCCAATCAGCCTTCTTATCGACTGAATCCTGAGGAGACTAAAGAGCTTCAAAGGCAAGTACAAGAACTTCTTACTAAGGGTTATATTCGAGAATCTTTAAGCCCTTGTGTTGTTCCCGCTCTCTTAGTGCCCAAGAAAGATGGAAGTTTCCGAATGTGTGGATAGCCTTGTTAGCTTTAAAAGTATGTTTAAAGTAATCAATTATTTTTTATGATAATTATGCAAGATGAGCATGAAAGATAAAATTGATAAAGGAAACCATTTCACAATTCTTAAATTAGACTTAACGATTCATGAGAAATACCCTCATTGAAGGGTACAATTAAAGTCTAACTATTTTGTTTAAGTGCTGCAGAAAAGTAATGTATATATGCTGTTTGTGTCGACCTTTAGTCATATATGTCGACACTTAGATAATCCAGAAACATAGCTTACTTAGTTTATGTCGACCCTTAGTTATATGTGTCGACCCATGTTCAAAACAGAAGCTTAGCCTTTCTACTTTGTGTCGACCGTTTTTGTGTCGACCCTTAATCAAAACAGAGGCCGAGACTTTCCAATTGTGTCGACCCATTATATCCTTGTGTCGACCCCTTTCCAAAACAGAAGCTAAGTCTCAGCCCAACGTATAACCTGTGTCGACTCACCTATAAAAATTGTGTCGACCTAAACTGGTAGAACAGTGCGTAAATGTGTCGACCCATCCAAATCTCTTGTGTCGACCCCAAAGAAAAATTTGTGTCGACCTTACCAAAATTTTTGTGTCGACCCCACCTGCACGAAATATGTCTCTGCCCAACCCATTTGTGTAAACCCCATTATAATTATGTCGACCCTAGCTTTATCCAGAGACAAATTCTTTAGAATTTGTGTCGACCCAACAACATTTGAGTCGACCCCAGAAATTCCAGAGAATGATGCTTCAAGGTTGTGTCGACCGAACAAACAGTGTGTCGACCCAATTCAACAGTACAGCACAAACGGTCAGAAACTTCACAACGGATAAATTTTGATGTGTCTACCGGCTAGTACTTTGTGTCGACCCCAGATGGACTTGTGTCGACCCAACTGGACAATTTTGCAGCAATCTATAAATAGATGAAGCGGTCTCATTTTTGACCAAAGATTTTCACGAAGAGAAAACACGCCCAAACGCTGCCAAATTTATTTCTCAATCTTTTACTCTCTCAAATCCTTGTACCCAAACTTGTATATCATCTTTGAGATTGAGTGAGTCGGTTTATTAAAAACCGTACAAATTGTAATTTACTCTTTGAACGATCATTGTAAAAAAGGGGTGACACTCCTTCAAGAAAATAGTCAAAAAGTTTGGTTGACACCCGTAAGTCAATCGAAGAAAAGCTCAAAGTTGAGCGAGAAGGATCTTCAAGGAGGTACCTTGAAGCGCGGACGTAGGCAAGGTTGGCTGAACCGCATTACCAAACCGGTGTCAATTTCTCTTACTCTAAACTCTCATTTACTTGTTTAATTATTCTGCACTAGAGTTTTTAGATATAACTAAACAATTCGCACGAACCTGACTTAGTAATCGAAAAATTTTAGTTATCCTAATTCACACCCCCCCCACTTAGGTTAATCTCGATCCTATAATTGGTATCAGAGCCAGGTTTTTAGATTGATTAACCTATATTTGCTGTTATTTTAGAGTAAATTAAATCATGGCTTTTAATGTGAACAACTCACACACAGAGGGTCAATCTATTACTAGATGTAATACCAGTGTACAAACTAAGAATTTTTACACTATCTAATGCTTAAACTAGAAATTTGTTTGAAGTCATACATACTGAATTATGAGTAAGAAA
Organism: Begonia fuchsioides; assembly: GCA_003255005.1. NCBI lineage: Eukaryota > Viridiplantae > Streptophyta > Magnoliopsida > Cucurbitales > Begoniaceae > Begonia > Begonia fuchsioides. Next base: position 211,950 of record QAOC01035373.1, on the reverse strand, counting down.
AGAAAGCGAATTGGAGTATGACACATGTCATTATAGGATTAATACCAAATCATGATTACGACATAAATAGTAAAAATTATGGGATCATTAAGGTTTACTAATCATGATTAATTAAGTTAACCCTGAGGATTAGCTTAGAACTAATGTGAATTAATTAGTTAAGCTAAACATGATTTAAATAATGATAATGAAGGTATTTTAGCAAATAATAGAGCAGGTTATGGTAAAATGGTAAAAGTAAATAGATAAATTTGGCAAAATAGTAATTTCACCCCATGAACCATCTAGAAATATTAAAGGATGGCTGATGATCAGCCATTTTCATGCTGAAGAGAGAGAAAGGGTGAAAGAGAGGGAGGATTTGACAGAAAAGAGTTTAGAGAGAGAAAGTGAAAGTTGAAAGGGGAGAAACTGAAATTGGCCTCCAATCCTTTGAGAAGAAGTGTTCTCTCATCAAGAGGAATCTATTGAGCTAAAAATCAAGAGGTTCATCCTTACTTTTACGTGGTTTAGAGTTATTAAGATTATTCACATGATTACATTAAGGATAAGTGAGAATTATAGGATTATCAATGACTTTGCAAGTTAGTTATGAGTGATACACGAAAATTAAAAGATTTGATCCATGGTTCTGTTTACTGGTTAACCAATCATGTTGGAATATCATATATATTTTTATGAATGATGGAAATCTGGAATTGGTAGAAGTTGTGTATATTTTATCAAAGCTGCCATAAAAGTATCAATTCTGTACAAATTAAGATTTCGTATCTGAAGCCAATGATGGATTAATCTCATGCCCTAGATGTTTTAGCACATTAAAGTAGACACTTTGAGTGACATATAGGCTTTGGAATCATAGCATTTCATGGTGTATATAAAAAGTTATGATATTTTGAAGTTATCACAAAACAAGACATTGATTCCGAAAATTGTGAATGATATTAGGTTATTGAGATGAAAGTGATTCACAAGAGTATCTACTACTAGAAAGACTAGCTAAGGATAGACAAGGTAAGTAGTATTGTGTGTGTTTTGCCCTTAATTAGGTCAACATCATAGAATAATAGGACTTTGCTGTTGTTTTATGCTTTACATGTTGAGATGAGATGCACGTATAAAATGATGTACAAAAGCATAATTTGGTTTATGATATGATGAATTGTTGTGTTTAATGTTATGAATATTACTTAATTGCTTGACACGTTCATACTATGAACATCTCATGCATCATGTTTTCTACAAAGTTACAAACTATTTACATGCATGAGATTTCGTATGAAACATAATATGAAATGATTGTTTCGGGTTGAGCCTGAAACACAACGAAAGAAAAGATAAAATAAAGAAAGAGAAAGTTACGTAAATATCATTGGGAAGGGGTTTGAGTTGGCTATCCCCTTAGGTGGACTCAAGTTTGTGGTCTCTCAACCCTTGGAATCAAGTTGGCTATCCCCTTATGTGGACTCAAGTTTGTGGTCTCTCGTTCCTTGCCAGGAAGCCCCAATGATAAGAAATGATAGAAATTAAAGGAATGAAAGACCCAGAATAAAACGAAAAGAAAAGTTTTACTTATGCATATCATGTACATGTTAATGCATATTTATGCTACTTGCTGAGCCNATTTGGCGATTACTCGAGGTAACCCATGAAGGGACTAACCAAGTAAAAGAAAACAAATTAAGTATGCTTGTGCATGAATATGAATTGTTTTCTATGCAAAGTGATGAATTGGTTAGTTCCATGTTTATGAGGTTTACTAACATTACTAATGGGTTAAAAGTGCTTGGAAAAGTTTATACAGACGAAGAATGTATTAGGAAAATTCTTCGAGTCCTACCGAGAACATGGTAACCAAAAGTAACCGCCATCCAAGAGGCTAAAGACCTCAAGACTCTAAAAGTTGAGGAACTCATTGGATCTCTAATGACTCAGGAGATCACGATGAAAGCAAATGAGAAGGAAGCAATTAAAGAGAAGGAACCAACTAAGAAAAGGGACATCACTCTCAAGGCTTCATCTAGCAAGCAAGAGAAAACTAAAAACGAAAGTGAAGAGGATGATATAGATTTCGCCCTCATTACAAGGAAATTCAAGAGGTTCCTTCAAAGAAAAAGGATGAAGGGAAAGGAGTTCCCAAGAAAGGAAAAGCACTCTAAGGAAGAAGAAAAAGAAGTCAAATGCTATGAGTGCGGGAAATCAGGACACTACAAGTCTGAGTGTCTAAGAATTAAGAAGCATCCCAAGGCTTACAAGAAGAAACCATGAAAGCAACTTGGGATGACAGTGACTCTTCAAGCTCCTCATCCGAAGACGAGGAGATAGCCAACATGTGCTTCATGGCAAAGGAGGACAAGGTACTTGACTCCTTTAGTGATTTAGAAAATTCTGATGATGATAATGAATTGTTTGATGCTTTCAATGACTTATTTAATGATTTCAATATCTTGAAATCTAAATATAAGGAATTAAAAAAGGAGCATACTGCTCTAGTTAAGACGCATGATAGCTGTAAAAATATTGTGCATGATGAGTTGGAACACTAAAGAAAAGGAACCTTGACTTAAATTATATAGTTCTCAAGTTTACTAACGGTAGTAAGAACTTGAACATACTGTTAGGAAGTCAAAGGGTAACTTTTAAAAAAGCCGGCTTAGGTTATGAATCACACACGAAGAAAAGAACTATAAGAACTTCTTTGTGAAACCTAGTGCTTGCAACAAATGCAATAAAATAGGACACCAAGCTTTTACTTGTCCTATGAACTCTAAAGTTAGAAAAACAAAGTGACTTGTCGTATAGGTGGAAGTCTCCCTTGCAAAAAATCTGTGGTACCTCGATAGCGGTTGTTCGAGGCATATGACGGGAGACCCTTCAAGATTTTCTTCCATCAAGCAAAAGAAGGGGAATGTATCTTTTGGAGGAAAACAAAAGGGGAAGATTATAGGTATTGACAATATTGGTAATCTTTCTTCCTCTATAATTGAAAATGCTCTTTTGGTTGATGGTTTAAAGCATAATTTATTGAGCATTAGTCAACTTTGTGATAAGGGATATAGAGTTATTTTTTAATGCAATTCCAGCTTATTAGAAGATAGCTCAAGCGGTAAAATTTTATTTATGGGCTATCGTTTTGATCATGTTTATACAATTGATTTGGAAAATGTTGCATGCTTTGATGAAAAATGTTTTAGTACAACTTCCTCTCTAGATAGTTGGACATGGCATAGGAGATTAGGCCATGTTAGCATGAGTACCTTAGCTAAGATAGCTAAGAAGAATTTAGTTAGAGGGCTTCCAAAGATTTCCTTTGAGAAGGATAGGATTTGTGATGCATGTCAAATGGGGAAACAAACAAAATCCTCATTTTCTTCCAAATCAGTTATTTCAACCTCCAAACCTCTCCAGCTTCTCCACTTAGATCTTTTTGGCCCTTCTAAAGTAGCTAGCCTAGGTGGCAAGCATTATGCCTTTGTAATTGTTGATGATTACTCAAGATTTTCTTGGGTATACTTTCTTAGATCTAAGAATGAGTCTTTTGAGACCTTCTCTTCCTTTAGGAAGAAAGTTCAAAATGAAAAGGATCTCTCCATTGTAGCTATCCGTAGTGATCATGGAGGTGAATTTGAAAATGAGAAATTTGAGCTTCTATGTCTTAAGTATGAGATCAATCATAATTTCTCATCTTCTAGGACTCCTCAACAAAATAGAGTTGTTGAGAGAAAGAATAGATCTCTTCAAGAGCTTGCTAGGACAATGCTCAATGAAAACTCTCTTCCCAATTATTTTTGGAGGAAGCCGTAGCTACGACATGCTATTCAATAAATCAAGTATCAATCCGTCCAATTTTAGAAAAGACCCCCTATGAACTATGGTCGGGTAAAACTCCTAGTGTTAAGTATTTTAGGCCCTTTGGATGCAAATGTCATATTTTGAACACCAAGGACAACCTAGGAAAATTTGATTCAAAGACGGATTTTGGAATCTTTCTTGGATACTCTTTGTCTAGCAAGGCCTATAGAGTTTTCAACAAAAGGACTCTAGTTGTTGAGGAATCCATGCATGTTACTTTTGATGAGTCCCCTCCACTCTTAGAACCTAGTGATGATTTGGAAAGAGAGATGGATTCCTTGAGTCTAGATGACAATGAGAAAAACTCTTTAGATGTCATTTCTTCCGAAAGTCCTCCAAGCTCTCTAGGATTAGAGCCAAGTAACATTGTCAATGATGGCTTTCCTAAAGAATGGAAATATTCCAAAAGCCATCCCATAGAGGACATTGTAGGTAATCCTAGTTTGGGAGTCAAAACTAGAGTCTCTCTTAGGAACTTGTGTGCTAACATAGCTTTTATCTCTCAAGTAGAGCCTAAGAAATTTGATGAGGCCATATTAGATGAAAATTGGATAATGGCCATGCAAGAGGAACTAAATCAATTTGAGAGAAACCAAGTATGGGAGTTAGTTCCTAGACCTAATGATCGCACCATCATTGGAACTAAATGGGTATTTAAGAATAAACTAGATGAACATGGTGTTGTCATTAGAAACAAGGCAAGATTGGTTGCAAAAGGATACAATCAAGAAGTGGGAATAGATTTTGAAGAAACCTTTGCACCAGTATCACGAATGGAGTCAATTCGCATGCTACTTGCCTATGCGTGCCAGAAAAATTTCACTATATTTCAAATGGACGTAAAGAGTGCATTCTTAAATGGATTTATCGTGGAAGAAGTCTATGTAGAGCAACCCTTAGGTTTTGAGGTCTTCGATAGGTTAGACCATGTATTTAAACTTCATAAAGCTCTTTATGGTCTTAAGCAAGCTCATTGTGCATGGTATGATCAGTTGAAGAACTTTCTCTTGAAAAGAGAGTTCAAAATGGGAAAAATTGATTCAACCCTTTTTACTAAGCATGAAGGAGATGATTTACTTCTTGTCCAAATCTATGTAGATGATATCATTTTTGGAGCCTCAGACAAAAATATTTGTGATAGTTTTGCTTCTCTCATGCAAGATGAATTTGAGATGAGCATGATGGGAGAGCTAAAATTCTTTTTAGGACTTCAAATTAGGCAAACCTTAGAGGGAACATTCATATGTCAAGAAAAATTTGTTAAAGAATTGCTTAAGAGATTCGGATTGGACTCTTGCAAATCATCTAGGACTCCCATGAGTACCACAACTAAATTGGACAAAGATGAAAATGGTCAAGTTGTGGACATTAAGAAATATCGTGGTATGATTGGATCTCTTCTATATCTAACCGCAAGTAGACCCGATATTCTTTTTAGTGTATGTCTATGTGCTAGATTTCAAATACTTGAGTGGAACAACAAATTTATGATTATGGTATCCTAAGGGAACCTCGCTAAACTTAATTAGATATACAGATTCAGATTATGCCGGGAGCCTTGTGGATAGAAAGAGCACTAGTAGCTCTTGTCAATTTCTAGGAGAATCATTAGTTTCATGGTTTTCTAAGAAACAAAATTAAGTAGCACTTTCAACTACCGAAAGCGAGTCTATCGCAGCCGGAAGTTGTTGTGCACAAATGCTTTGGATGAAGCATACCTTAGAAGACTATAATCTCTCATTCTCTAAGATTCCTATTATGTGTGACAACACTAGTGCTATAAATATCAGTAAAAATCCTATTCTCCATTCTAGAACTAAGCATATAGAGATAAGATATCATTTTATCAAAGATCACGTCCAAAAAGGGAATATTATCTTGGAATTTGTCACGTCAAGTGATCAATTAGCTGATATATTTACTAAACCCTTGGATGAAAAGACCTTCAATGGAATTAGAATTTGATTAGGAGTAATTCGGTTTGATAGTGTTTAGAAACATCATCTTATTCCTGTTGTTTCCTGTGACAGGGGTCAAGATAAAGAAGATATGTGACCGAACTTAGGATCTGTCGCAGAAAAGGGTCGACATAAAGAAGGTTATGTCGACCGCACTTTGAATCTGTCGCCAAAAGGGTCGACATAAAATTAGGATATGTTGACCGATTCTCCGGTTTATCCATCAATAGGTCGACCGGGTTTGCTTCTATTTTTCTTCTTTCAAAACCCTTCCACCCTATTTTTGAATCGCAAATCCCTTTCTGTCGACCTAACCCCCCTCGCTCTCAATCTCTCTCAAGTTCTATCGACTTTCTGTCGACCCAATCTTCCATTTCTACTAATCTCATCTCCTCGAATGGCTTCCACCACAAAAAATCCAGTCAGAAGAAAGAGGGCAGCCAATAAATCCAAGGATATTGTAGCCTCCTCCTTGGCTCAGCCGACAGAAACTCAACCCTCAAAGATGGATAAATTCTTATTCAGAAAACAAAGCAGCCAAGATCTTTCAGGGCAAGCCTCTAATTTTAAGTAGGATATATGAGCATAACTCTATTCCTGGAATAAATATCAAAGAAAAATATGAATTTCTAGGAATTTCAGAGTTATTATCCTTCTATGGTCCCTTCTCTGAAAAGGCTGTGAGGTTATTCTATGCAAATCTATATTATGATCATAATCCGTTCATCCTTAAGAGCTATGTATTTGGAAAGAAAATACAATTCACGACTTATCAACTGAATATAATTCTGAATTGTACATCCAATGGAAACATTGAGACATATTATGAGCAGCACTCCGAGCCTACAATTATGACGGATGAAGAGTACTTGCCTTTCCTTAGACAAATCGGGAAGAATCTCGATTCAGTGCCTTATCAAACTAAGACCAGTGATCTCAATATAGTGGCTCGACTAGTCCATCATTTTCTAACTTATAACTTATTACCTAAGGATGGACACAGAGATTACATCAGCAACATGGAGCTGTATGTACTCTTTATGTTTTTTAGAAGTCGTCGCATTGACATTGGATACATCATCATGCGACGGATGATGGAAGTCATGGATAGAGAATCCAAGTCTTTACCTTTCAACCTCCTCATAATGGAAATTCTTTACCAAAACGGGGTTGAGATTCCTTCTTCTAAGTCAATCACCCGCGTCAGAAAATTGGACAAGTATACTTTGAATCTTGCTCGAATGGGCTTAGCTCAAGATGAGGGTGGAATTTGGCAATTCAAAGAGGCCATAGCTAAGCCTCCTGCTCACCAGACCTGTGATGATACTGATATTAATCCCGAGCATAGATCTTCTTCCCGCTCCCAACGGATCATCACTTTGATGGAAGAACGTGTTGACTTGCACACGGGACAGATTTCAAACCTAGCATCCACAGTAGATTCTCTTATCCACCATAATGATACTCTTCAAAGGTCAGTAGATTCTCTAGCCGCATCAAATTCTAACCTTCATTTCAAGGTTGACTTCCTTCATGACAACCTCGAGAGGTGGTACTATCAATGGTGTGAATCTAACTTCAGGCCTAGTATGTCTGGACCTCCAAATCGTCTTTCAGATCCCTCACCAATTCCTTCACCGTTTCCCTCTCCTGTTCGATCTCAAGATCTCTCCTTAGCGCATAAACTGACAGTTGATCTCATGGAAGAAGAAGCTACTACCCCTGCTGTTGTTCCAGTACATTCCTCCTCTCCTGGCACAGTCGTGCTACCCACTCCATTGACCATGGAGCCTCCATCTGCTGCAGCAACCATTATTATTGATTCTCCTCTCTCCTCTCTAGCTGAAGAGTAGTTTAGAAAATTTCCTGTGTCTTGGGAAAATTTCTGATGTGCCAACGATATCGAACGACACAACACGAACGATGTAGAATTGACGAAATGAAGAACAAACTCTACAATCTTACACTTGTATCCCTCTTGCACGAAGTGGAGAAGATTGTAGCAAGTTACTAATTTCACAACTAGTAACAAGATAGTAAAACTTACAAACACACGGATATTACTCACCGGGTGAAATGCAAGGCTGTTTGGAGGACTCCTCAACAAACTAAAAGCAGCAAATGCTCTGGATATTATAAGTTCAACAACCCCCTACAAAATGAGCTAAGGAAGGCTTCTATAGCCTCTAAATTACAGCCATCACGTTTTTCCCAAAATTCTAATTAAAACATGTAAACTAAAGTATGCTGCAAAGTATTTTTCAGATGAAAAAGTAGTGTGAATGCACATAGATGGTTTCCTCCCATTGTGGGCTGGCAGGTTGCATGCTCCCACGTGATTGGAAGAGTTGGAGGTGATAAGAAGGATGAAAGCCTTTTACTAAATGGCTGCAAAGATGGTGGGCTTGCAGGAATTTTGTTGAAATCTGATTGGATGAGGAAAATGTGATAAAAGGCTGAAAGCTTATCAAGGGATGGCTGAAATTTAATGTGAAAATGGATTGGATATAAGGCAACGAAAAGGTGGCTTGCAAGCTTTCATCTGATTGGCTAAAAAAGGAGGTAATTTGGTAGTACTAAAATAGTGGCTGCAAAAGAGATTGTGGGACCCAGAAGCAGCTCTCCACCTCATGCTTAGTCTTAAAACATGGTGGAGGACGAAAACAAAACGTGTGAGTTGGTCATCAAGGGTGGATCAGTTCGACCGCCATTGTGCTCGATATTCCGATGGCTTGGCTGGACCAATTATCTTGCTGCCAAGTAATCAAATGGTATGACTGGGTAGCTTCTTTATCTTCTACATTCTCCAAATATTTACCTACAAAACGAGCAAACAAGTTAGTCAATTTGCAAGTCTGGCTCCTTGTGATGATTCGTCCAGGGTCCTCTTCAATTTGTGCCAACAGTGGCACATCAATTTCTTGTGTTTCTTTTTTAATCAACAATGCTCTTTTTGATAAGTGATGGGCTTAACTCTTAACTTCTTGAATATTCTATCTAATCATGTCTATGTTTACTCTTTTTGATAATGTCAATGGAGGAGAAAATGCATAAGTTATACTACTCTTTCACTACACATAAGCTATGATGAATTTGTCTTGGATATGAGTGATTATGTATGGGGGAGTATTGAATATCTTTTATGCATGCTATAACTATGGGGGAGCGATTTATCTTTCAAAAGTATTTGTCATCATCAAAAGGGGGAGATTGTTAGCTTTAAAAGTATGTTTAAAGTAATCAATTATTTTTTATGATAACTATGCAAGATGAGCATGAAAGATAAAATTGATAAAGGAAACCATTTCACAATTCTTAAATTAGACTTAACGATTCATAAGAAATACCCTCATTGAAGGGTACAATTAAAGTCTAACTATTTTGTTTAAGTGCTGCAAAAAAGTCATGTATATATGCTGTTTGTGTCGACCTTTAGTTATATATGTCGACACTTAAATAATCCAGAAACATAGCTTACTTAGTTTATGTCGACCCTTAGTTATATGTGTCGACCCATGTTCAAAACAGAAGCTTAGCCTTTCTAATTTGTGTCGACCCATAGAGTTTTTGTGTCGACCCTTAATCAAAAAAGAGGCCGAGACTTTCCAATTGTGTAGACCCATTATATCCTTGTGTTGACCCCTTTCCAAAAAAGAAGCTAAGTCTCAGCCCAACGTATAAGTTGTGTCAACCCACCTATAAAAATTGTGTCGACCTAAACTGGCAGAACAGTGCGTAAATGTATCGACCCATCCAAATCTCTTGTGTCGACCCCAAAGAACAATTTTTGTCGACCTTACCAAAATTTGTGTGTCGACCCCACCTGCACCAAATATGTCTCTGTCCAACCCATTTGTGTCGACCTCATTATACTTGTGTCGACCCTAGCTTTATCCAGAGACGAATTCTTTAGAATTTGTGTCGACCCAACAACATTTGTGTCGACCCCAGAAATTCCAGAGAAGGATGCTTTAAGGTTGTGTCGACCGAACAAACAGTGTGTCGACCCTAACAACATTTGTGTCGACCCAATTCAACAGTACAGCACAAACGGTCAGAAACTTCACAACGGATAAATTTTGATGTGTCTACCGGCTAGTACTTTGTGGCGACCCCAGATGGACTTGTGTCAACCCAACTGGACAATTTTGCAGGAATCTATAAATAGATGAAGCGGTCTCATTTTTTACCAAAGATTTTCACGAAGAGAAAATACGCCCAAACGCTGCCAAATTTATTTCTCAATCTTTTACTCTCTCAAATCCTTGTACCCAAACTTGTATATCATCTTTGAGATTGAGTGAGTCGGTTTATTAAAAACCGTACAAATTGTAATTTACTCTTTGAACGATCATTGTAAAAAAGGGGTGACGCTCCTTCAAGAAAATAGTCAAAAGGTTTGGTTGACACCCGTAAGTCAATTGGAGAAAAGCTCAAGGTTGAGCGAGAAGGATCTTCAAGGAGGTACCTTGAACGGACGTAGGCAAGGTTGGCCAAACCGCATTACAAAACCGGTGTCAATTTCTCTTACTCTAAACTCTCATTTACTTGTTTAATTATTCCCCACTTGAGTTGTTAGATATAACTAAACAATTCGCACGAACTTGACTTAGTAATGGAAAAAGTTTAGTTAACCTAATTCACCCACCCCCCCCACCACTTAGGTTAATCTCGATCCTACAAACCTGACCATTAATCAAATCACTATCAAGTATAGATATCTTATTCCACGACTTGAAGATTTATTGGATGAACTCAGTGGGGCATCTTGCTTCTCTAAGGTGGACTTGAAAAGTGGCTATCATCAAATAAGAATGAAGGAGGGACATGAATGGAAAACTGCATTCAAGACCAAGTACGGCCTCTTTGAATGGTTAGTGATGCCTTTCGGTTTATCTAATGCTCCTAGCACATTTATGAGATTAATGCATTTTTTGCTTAAGGATTTCTTGGGAAAATTTATTGTGGTATACTTTGATGATATTTTGGTGTATAGTGCGGACTTGGATACTCATCTTGAGCATCTTAGAATGTTGTTTGAAACACTCCGGGCCACTAAACTATTTCGTAATTTTGTGAAATGTGCTTTTGTGAAAAAGAGGATCCATTTTCTAGGTTTCATCATCTCTAAGGATGAAATTGACATGCCACGGGATGACACTATCCAATCCATCCCTCAAGAAGCTATCACCCGAGCTCGCGCTCGGGAATTTTCTAACAAATTTCTTCTTTTTGGAGGAGAAGAATTATCTAACTTCAAGATACCACCGCCTTTGGAACACAATATACAAAAAGCATTTCCTTCAATTACTTGGAAGGACGATAATAACGGTTCGGGAAACATCTCACCAACTCACATCAAAACCATGATGGAACCCGAGGAACCTCATCCAAGAGATTAATACTACAAGGAGCAAGGAATAAAGGAGAAGCAACGTGGAATTGCTTTCGTTTAATTGGTTTTTAATTTTCATTTTCGGGCTACTACAATCTCACGTGGAATTACATGGCATGCATGAGGAGTTAATCACTCTCAATCACCAATTTTGGGAGGGCATTTTGGTCACAATTTTGAAACCATAATCAGCTATGGAGGAGCTTGGACATGGAGGCTTTTGATTGGTCCATTTCATATAAACTTGGATCACCATCTTGGCAACCCTCGGCCACCCGATTCCATTGTGTTTCTTCGATTCAATTTTGTGTTTGTTCGTATTTTCTTTATTTAATCTCTCGTACCAGCCATGTAATTTTTCAGATTTGAATTGAATAAGAGATTAATTTCTTTTTCAATTGGAGTTTCTTCCTTTGGTGTTGTCGAACATCCAAAGATTCGGTCTCCGATTCACCTTGAATCGGCCACCGAAAGACAATCCGGAGTTGATCGAATTTCCGAGCTAATTCGATTAATCCTTGCCTCAATTTTCCAGCCTTCTTCAAGGATTTCAAGAGAAGTTGAGGGTCATTCAGCTCATCATCCATCCCTTGTTGATTTTACAATCAAATATCCATCAAAACCCCAATCTGTTCCCTAACCAAGTCACCTCCCTATCCGAATTCATATCATCCAATCACTCCATCCAATTCCTCTAAATTTTGGAAGAATTATCCCAAATTCATCCCCCAAGAATCCTTCAAAAATCCAGATCAAAACTCACTCTAAATCACGAGATTTGATCCCGTTTCAGCCACAAATCAGCATCCCTGAAATCCCGGAGTCACCTACATTACCAGTTCCATAACTCCGATTCCACCGTTTATTACCTCTAAATTTTGGAGGAGGTCATCCTCATTCATCCCCAAAGATCTCATCAAAATTTCAGATCGAAACTCGCTCTCAAACGAGAGATCTGATTCGAACATTCTCCTATCAATTTTTTCCAAAAATTCTGGGATTCTCTCGGATTTTCACCTCTCGGCTTGGCTCATCTTCACACCTAACCTAAAGCGTGTCATTTGGTATCCGAGTCTTTGATCTTTTCCCACACTTCCTAGCCTTTTAATTCTAGCCTTTGATTTTAACATGACCACAAGGAGTGGACCAATACAATCCCCGATCAATCACCAAACCCTAACCCTAATCCCATGACCACTCCAAGTTCGGACCCTCCTTCCTCTAGCACCCAAGGACAAATGGATGAAATATTTCAAAGACTTGATTCCCTCACGAGTCAAATGGAGAATCTTGCTACCAACATGCGGGATCATAGACCACGCGAACGAAACCGAAGAAGATCCGAAAGCCGGCCGAGGCACCCTCGAGATTTTGTGCAAGAGGATTCAGAAGACCACGAGCTTGAAGGATTCGAGCCTTACCACCGAGAAGATGACATAAAGAATGTTAAGGTAACCATTCCTTCCTTCAATGGAGTTTGCAATGGAGACGTCTTTCTTGATTGGATGGAAAAGGTGGAGAAAATCTTCAATTGTTACAACTATTCCGAGAAGACTAAGGTTCAATTAGTTACCTTGGAACTCACGGGATATGCTAACTTATGGTGGTAGTTTGAAGGAACAAAGGAGAAAAGATGGGGAAGATAATGTTTCAACTTGGAAGGCTTTGAAAACAATCATGCGAAAAAGGTTTGTCCCGGCACATTACCAGCAAGACCTATTTCTTCAATTACAAACTTTGAAGCAAGCAAACCTCTCGGTTGAAGATTATTTGACTGAATTTGAGACATTGCGGATTAGATGTGATATTACCGAGCACTTGGAGCAAATCATTGCACGATTTTTAAGAAGTTTGAACAAAGAGATCGCGGATGTTGTTGAGTTATATCTAATAGAGGACCTTGATTCTTTGATTCAATTATCATTAAAGGTGGAGAGACAACTCAAGAGGAGAGGTAGAAGCAGGTCTAGCAAGAGTATGTCGAAGGCCAACACACCCTACAAGCATCTAGATCAACCCGAGGGAAAAAGACCTAGTGATCGGCCATGGATGCAAAAGAAGGAAGGAGAATCCAAGCCGATTACCGACCCTACCAAGGTTCGAGCTCGAGAAGTAAAGTGTTTCAAATGCCTTGGACTTGGACATATTGCGGCTCAATGCCCACAAGCGAGTCATGATCATCAAAGAGGAGACTAACGAAGTTATAAGTGATGAAGCTCGAGAAGCACAAAAATTACCCTCGGACTCCGAAGAAGAAGAGGAGGAAGTCTGTCCCACACAAAAGGGACCATTACTAGTGGTCATCCGAAGGACTCTCACATCTCAAAGCCAACTTGAAGATCTTCAAAGGGAGAACATATTTCATAGTCGATGTGCAATCCGAGGGAAGGTTTGTTCGATGATCATCGATGGAGGAAGTTGTGCCAATGTGGCATCCCGAGAGCTAGTCGATAAACTTGGGATTGAAACCATTCCCCACCCGATGCTATACAAACTTAGGTGGTTGGATGACAAAAACGATGTGAAGGTGAACTCACAAGCAAAGATCGAATTCGAGATCGGAAAATACAAGGATAGCATCCTTTGTGATGTTGTCTTGATGTGTGCAAGCCACATATTATTGGGGAGGCCTTGGCAATACGATCGGAAGGTGACACATGATGGCTATACCAATCAATATACATTTAAATTTGGAGGAAGATCCATTAAGTTATTGCCACTAGCTCCGGAGCAAGTTGTTCAAGATGAAGCCACACGGAAGGAGAATAAAATAAAAAACAGCATGTTCATGTCAAATAAGGAATTATGGAAGTCAATCCTTAGTGGAGATCCGATGGTGCTTATTCTATTCCGAGATCGAGTTGAAGAGTTAGGGGTGATACCCCCAGAGATTTCTAGCTTGCTAGAGGAATATCAAGATGTCTTTCCGGAAGAACTACCCGAAGGACTACATCCAATCCGAGGAATTGAACACCACATTGACCTTCAATCGGGAGCTATCCTTCCAAATCATCCCTCTTATCAACTTAATCCCGAGGAGGCCAAGGAATTACAAAAACAAGTCCAAGAGCTTCTTGAAAAGGGGCATATCCGTGAGTCAATGAGTCCTTGTTCGGTGCCAACACTTTTAGTACCAAAGAAGGATGGAAGTTTCCGAATGTGTATAGATAGCCGAGCCATCAACAAAATTACCATCAAGTACCGGTTTCCTATTCCTCGGTTAGAAGACCTTTTGGATGAGCTAAGTGGGGCCTCTTGTTTTTCGAAGGTGGACTTAAAGAGTGGTTACCATCAAATCCGAATGAAAGAAGGAGATGAGTGGAAGACGGCCTTCAAAACCAAGTATGAACTCTATGAGTGGCTGGTCATGCCATTCGGACTCTCTAATGCACCAAGCTCCTTCATGAGGCTCATGCATTTTGTACTCAAAGACTTCCTTGGAGCATCTGTGGTGGTGTACTTTGATGATATTTTGGTGTATAGCCAAAATCTTTCCCATCACCGAGAACATTTAAGGTTGTTATTTGACAAGCTCCGAGAGTTCAAGCTTTATGGCCACTTGAAGAAATGCTCATTTGTGCAAGGGAAGTTGCACTTTTTGGGGTTCATCATATCTAGTCAAGGCATGGAAGTAGATGGAGCCAAGGTAGAAGCAATTCGGGAATGACCAATGCCCAAAAACATCACGGAAGTTAGAAGTTTCCATGCACTTGCATCTTTCTAACGTAGATTCATTAAAGGGTTTAGCTCCATCGTAGCCCCCCGAGCTCAAGGTGTAGAGAGAGAATCAGATCTCTCTCTAGTTTTATTTTATGCTCTTTTACTTTTACACAAACAATTATCTAGGGTTTTATGGGTTTGGCTTGAGTAAGGAGTGGGTTTCGATGGGTTTACACTTTTTGATGTGCCAACGGTATATTACAACACATAACGAATGGTGTTGAATTGACGAAACGAAGAACAAACTCTACAATCTTATACTTGTATCCCTCTTGCACGAAGTAGGGAAGATTGCAGCAAGTTACTAATTTCACAACTAGCAACAAGATAATAAAACTTACAAACACACGGATATTACTCACCGGGTAAATTGCAAGGCTGTTTGGAGGATTCCTCAACAAACTAAAAGCAGCAAATGCTCTCCATATTACATGTTCAACAACCCCTTACAAAATGAGCTAAGGAAGGCTTATATAGCCTCTGAATTACAGCCATCACGTTTTTTGCTTCAATTCTAGTTAAAACATGTTAACAAAAAGTATGCTGCAAAGTATTTTTCAGATTCAAAAGTAGTGTGAATGCTCATAGATGGTTTCCTCCCATTGTGGGCTGGCAGGTTGCATGCTCACATGTGATTGGAAGAGTTGGAGGTGATAAGAAGGATGTAAGCCTTTCACTAAATGGCTGCAAAGATGGTGGGCTTGCAGGGATTTTGTTGAAATCTTATTGGATGAGGAAAAAGTGATAAAAGGCTGAAAGCTTATCAAGGGATGACTGAATTTTAATGTGAAAAACGGATTGGATAGAAGGGACCAAAAGGAGACTTGCAAACTTCCATCTGATTGACTAAAAAAGGAGGTAACTTGGTAACACTAAAATGGTGGCTGCAAAAGAGATTGTGGGACCCCAGAAGTAGCTCTCCACCTCATGCTTTGTCTTAAAACATGGTGGACAACAAAAAAAACGTGTTGAGTTGTTGATCAAGGGTGTATTAGTTCAACCGCCATTGTGCTCGATGTTCCGATGGCTTGGCTGGACCAATTATCTTGCTGCCAAGTAATCAAATGGTATGGCAATTCCTTGTCCTTTAGGGTAGCTTCTTCATCTCCTACATTCTCCAAATATTTACTTACAAAACGAGCAAACAAGTTAGTTAATTTGCGAGTCTGGCTCCTTGTGATGATTCTTCTAGGGTCCTCTTCAATTTGTGCCAACAGTGGCACATCATCCTCCCCGAGTAGTTGAGGATTTGTCCTCAAATCCAATGATTGTTCCTCTTGTCCGCTTTCTTCTTCATGAACATGGGGAGACAGATCTTGCACATTAAAAGTTGCTGAAACTTCATACTCTCCGGGTAACTCAAATTTATAAGCGTTATTGTTAATCCTTTCCAACACTTGGAATGGTTCATCGGCCCGAGGTAGTAGTTTCGATTTCCTTAAGTTTGGAAACCTTTCCTTTCTCAAATGTAGCCACACAAGATCTCCTTCATTGAAGATTACCTCTTTTCTCCCTCGGTTAGCTTGTTTGGCATATGATTCATTCTTTCTCTCTAAGTTCTTTCTGACTTGCTCGTCCATGGATTTCACTAATTTAGCTTTCTCAGCTGCATTAGGATTGACAAAATCCTTCATAGGAAGAGGGATGAGGTCCATTGGGGTGTGAGGGTTGAAGCCATAAATTACCTCAAACGGAGTCTTTTGGGTGGAATTGTGCAAACTCCGGTTGTAAGCAAATTCTACAAATGGAAGCTGAACATCCCAATCTTTAAGCTTCTTGCTAACAATCCCTCTTAAAAGAGTTCCCAAGGTTCTATTCACCACCACAGTTTGGCCATCAGTTTGTGGGTGGAATGAGGTGCTAAATAATAATTTGGTTCCGAGCTTCTTCCATAACGTCTTCCAAAAGGTGCTAAGAAATTTTGTATCCCTATCTGAGACAATTGGCTTTGGAATACCATGTAAACGTACCACTTCTTTGAAGAACAGATCCAAAACACGGTTGGCATCATCGGTTTTAGCACAAGCTATAAAGTGAGCCATTTTTTAGAATCTATCCACCACAACCATAATTGAATCCTTTGATCGAGCTGTACGGGGTAAGCCAAGCACGAAATCCATGCTCACTTCTTCCCAAGGCAGATTAGGAATAGGCAAAGGTAAGTAAAGCCCTTGAGGTAGGACCTTACTCTTGGCTTTCTTGCACACAATGCACCTCTCTAACACTCGGTGCACGTCTTTTAGGAGATTTGGCCAATAAAAATGTTCCTTCAAAGCTTCAAGAGTTTTCTTTTCCCCAAAGTGGCCAGCAAGTCCGCCACTATGTGCTTCTTTAATCAACGACTCCCTTAGGCTAATGCTAGGTATGCAAAGCCTACCTCCCTTGAAAAGAAACCCTTCGGTCACATAATATCCATTCACAATCCCTTGCTTACATTTATCATAAATTTGACCAAAATCCACATCTCCTTCATAAACTCCTTTTATCCAATCGAAACCAAAAAATTTTGTGCTCAATTCTGTAAGTAATACATACCTTCTCGAGAGTGCATCGGCTACCACATTCGTCTCTCCCTTCTTGTACTTGATTATATAAGGAAATCTCTCCAAGAATTCTACCCATTTAGCATGTCTTCGATTTAGTTTGTGCTGGCTCTTAATGTGCTTGAGAGCCAAGTGATCGGTATGGATTACGAATTCTTTCGGGAGCAAATAATGCTGCCACACCTCTAAAGCTCTTATTACCGCATAAAATTCTTTATCATAAGTAGAGTAGTTCAAAACTGCACCCTTGAGTTTCTCACTGAAATAGGCCAATGGTTTGCCCTCTTGCATGAGGAGAGCTCCAATACCTAGTCCGGATGCATCGCATTCAATCTCAAAAACTTTGTTGAAGTCTGGAAGCATTAAAATTGGTGCATTGCTCAACTTCTCTTTAATCATCTCAAAGCTCGCTTGACAAGCTGGTGTCAAAAGAAATTCCTTCCCTTTTTTAGTGCAATCGGTAAGGGGAGTCACAATAGCACTAAATTCCTTAATAAAACGCCTATAAAATGACGCCAGGCCATGAAAGCTTCTCACATCTGAAATATTCTTAGGCACCGTCCATTCCTTGATGGCTTCTACCTTGGCTTCATCGGCCTGAATACCATCCTTGGAGATAACGAATCCAAGGAAGTAAACTCTGTCTTGGCCAAATGTACACTTCTTCAAGTTTCCATAAAGCTTTANCCAAAATCCACATCTCCTTCATAAACTCCTTTTATTCAATCGAAACCAAAAAATTTTGTGCTCAATTCTGTAAGTAATACATACCTTCTGTAAGTAATACATATCTTTACTGTATACCAAGATATAATCAAAGTACACCACTATGAAATTTCCCAAAAATTCTCTCAAAACGTGGTGCATCAATCTCATAAACGTGCTCGGGGCATTTGATAATACAAAAGGCATGACTAGCCACTCGTAAAGCCCATACTTTGTTTTAAAGGCGGTTTTCCATTCATCCCTTTCTCTGACCCTAATTTGATGGTAAACACTCTTCAAATCAACCTTGGAAAAGATTCTGGAACCGCTATGCTCATCCAACATGTCTTCTAGTCTCGGAATGGGATAGCGGTATTTGATGGTTATCTGATTAATTGCTCGGCTATCTATGCACATTCTCATTGTGCCATCCTTCTTGGGAACCAACAACCAAGGCATATCACATGGACTAAGGGATTCTCGAACGTGACCCTTCTTTAACAGTTCCTCTATCTGATTGTTCAACTCTTTAGTATCATCTGGATTCATCCGATAAGCTGACCTATTTGGCAAGATGGCCCCAGGCTGAAAATCCACTTGGTGCTCAATACCTCTAAGGGGTGGTAATCCAGTAGGTAATTCTTCGGGAAATACATCTTCAAACTTTTCTAATAGTACTCGGACCGCCTTAGGACAAGTGGTTAGTTCTTCCATCCTCTCCTTGAACATTAATAGGATTAATGGTTCACCACTCAAAACCGATTTCTTTAGTTCTTTCTTCGACATAAACAATTTTGTAGTGGCTACCTTCTCCCTTCTATAACTCTCATCTAATGCCACCTGCTCCGGGCTTAAGGGTGCGAGTTTGATGAGTCTTCCTTCATGCTTGAATGAATAAAAATTCGTGAAGCCATCATGAACAACTTTTTGATCAAATTGCCACGGCCTCCCGAGAAGCAAATGACCGGCACTCATAGGCACTACATCACAAAGTACTCGGTCCTTATATCCACCAATAGCAAATTCAATAACAGCTTGTTTCGTCACCTCAATGTCTTCCTTATCATTCAACCACTTAAGCAAATACAGTCGAGGGTGTGAAGTGGTTTGCAATTTCAACTTCTCCACCATTTCTTTTGAAACCACATTATTGGTACAACTCCTCCATCAACAATGACAGAGCATACTTCCCCCATCACCAAACACCGGCTATGAAAAATATTTTCTCGCTGCATGTGCTCACCTGTGGCTTGAGTGGCCAAAACTCTTCGTATTACCAAGAGGTGTCCCTCTTGCGCTCGACAAACTTCTTCAATTTGTTCCTCTTCTTCACGAGTCTCTTCTGTCTCTTCTTCCTCACTAATGACTTCTTGATTGTCCTCTCGAATCAAGATAACTCGTTTATTGGGACATTGTGAAGCAATGTGTCCAAGTCCGAGGCACTTGAAACACTTGATTTCCCTAGCCTTTGGTTTTGCAATGTCTTGGCTTTCCTTCTTTTGGTCCATAGCTTTTGATGGAAAATTTCTAGCAAATTGCCCATTTTCTTCAACCTTTGGTGAGGGCCTGAATGGAGTGTTCGGCTTAGGAGTGAATCGGGTAGTAATTTCTTTTCCTTTTCTCCTAATTTGCCTCTCCACTTTCAGTGCTAATTGTATTGTACCCTCCATTGACTCAAAAGCTTGTAATTCAACAATATCTCCAATCTCTTTCTTGAGCCCTTTCACAAACCTTGCAAGCACCAACTCCTCGGGTTCCTCTAACCCACACCTCATCTTCAAAGTTTCGAACTCTGTAAGGTATTCTTCAACTGTGGATGCTCCTTGCTTAAGACTTTGTGATTGTAACATGAGTTCTTGCCGGTAATGTATAGGTACAAACTTTTTTCTCATCAATAGCTTCATCAATTTCCAAGTCATAGGCTCTTGATCGTTTTCACGTCTCCTCTGGGATTTAACATTTTCTCACCACAAATGCGCATAACCTGATAATTCCAAAGCTACTAACTGTATTTTTGCCTTGTCGGAATAGTTATGGAATTCAAACACTTTCTCAACTTTACCATTACCATTACCAATCCAGGAAAACATCACCATTACCATTGTCATTAAATGGAGGTACATTAACCTTAATGTGCTTCAATTCTTCATCAGAACCACGCCGATGGTTAGGAAACACGTTGTGCTCCTCTCCGTCATCAAACAAAACTTCTTCCTTAGAATCGGTAGGTGGAACTCTTCTCCTCGCATTTCTAGTTCTTCCTCGGGGCCTTGGGGCTCGAGGAATTCATCTATTTAACTCCCTTACCTCCCCCATGAGTCGCTGGAGAACGGTAGACAAATCATCAATTTGGCCTTGCAGACTCGGCTCAGCAACGCGACTAGTGGTAGCTTGTGCTTGTTCATTGGTTTCACGGGCTTCTTGTGTATTGGCTGTACTCCTCGACATCATGCTAACACTTAGAGTATAATATCGGGCAGGGAATGACGTTTACGGAAAGAGGATGGCTCTGATACCAACTGATGTGCCAACGGTATATTACGACACAACACAAACGGTGTGGAATTGACGAAACGAAGAACAAACTCTACAATCTTACACTTGTATCCCTCTTGCACGAAGTGGGGAAGATTGCAGCAAGTTACTAATTTCACAACTAGCAACAAGATAATAAAACTTACAAACACACGGATATTACTCACCGGGTAAATTGCAAGGCTGTTTGGAGGATTCCTCAACAAACTAAAAGCAGCAAATGCTCTCCATATTATATGTTCAACAACCCCTTACAAAATGAGCTAAGGAAGGCTTATATAGCCTCTGAATTACAGCCATCACGTTTTTTGCTTCAATTCTAGTTAAAACATGTTAACAAAAAGTATGCTGCAAAGTATTTTTCAGATTCAAAAGTAGTGTGAATGCTCATAGATGGTTTCCTCCCATTGTGGGCTGGCAGGTTGCATGCTCACATGTGATTGGAAGAGTTGGAGGTGATAAGAAGGATGTAAGCCTTTCACTAAATGGCTGCAAAGATGGTGGGCTTGCAGGGATTTTGTTGAAATCTGATTGGATGAGGAAAAGGTGATAAAAGGCTGAAAGCTTATCAAGGGATGACTGAATTTTAATGTGAAAAATGAATTGGATAGAAGGGACCAAAAGGAGACTTGCAAACTTCCATCTGATTGGCTAAAAAAGGAGGTAACTTGGTAACACTAAAATAGTGTCTGCAAAAGAGATTGTGGGACCCCACAAGTAGCTCTCCACCTCATGCTTTGTCTTAAAACATGGTGGACAACAAAAAAAACGTGTGAGTTGTTGATCAAGGGTGGATTAGTTCAACCGCCATTGTGCTCGATGTTCCGATGGCTTGGCTGGACCAATTATCTTGCTGCCAAGTAATCAAATGGTATGGCAATTCCTCGTCCTTTAGGGTAGCTTCTTCATCTCCTACATTCTCCAAATATTTACCTACAAAACGAGCAAACAAGTTAGTCAATTTGCGAGTCTGGCTCCTTGTGATGATTCTTCTAGGGTCCTCTTCAATTTGTGCCAACAGTGGCACATCACTTTTGCATGAGTTTTTATTTTTGAGGGTGTTTCTCAAAAGTAACCGGTTGGGGGGAACCAAATTTGGGGACCACCAATCCTTGGTCATCCTCAAATCCGGTAAGTGTTGGGTAGTCCTTTCCACTCTTTCTTTTTGGGTTGCCATCCGATTAAGTTTTCCCTCTCTAATTTTTGAGAATTTTAAAACCCTCTTGTCACTGAGGATTGTAGGCAATTTTCAGTCAATACAAAGAGTGCTTTGAATCTTCTTCCTTGGCCAATTTTTCACCTCCAAGACTCGGCTCTCTGGTGAGTAACATCCGGCGACATCCAAGAGTGTTCTTCAACAACTCCCTCGTTGTCTTAGGGTAAGCGTGTAATCCATATTAGCTCTTCTCCATCTCTGGTTACCTCCAATTTTTGGATAAACTCCATTTCCTTTTCTGATTATCCCCTTTTTAGCACCCGATACTCTAGTATGCATATCTCCCGATTCCCCCAAGCTTTTACCCTCATTTTTGGAGGGTAAGGCAGATGCTTTTACCCTCAGCTTATTTCTCACTCGATAGCCTTTTTGTTCCCCATTCCATACTTGAAACATATCATTTGGTATCACAGCCATTCATCCCTCACCACTCTTCCATTTTGCTCTCATTTTAGCTGGCTTTGTTGAGTTAAGGCATGATGACTCTAAGTGGAGCCAACCATAACCCTAAGCAAGACCATATTCCACCATAAAACCCACCTCCGGCGACCCCTAACCTGGATGTATCGAAGTCTAGCATACAAGGGAAGATAGATGAGATTCACAAGAAGTTTTAGATGGTATTCCAAAGGTTGGAGGCAACCTTTCCTCCAATGAGGCCCCTCCAACCCCCGCTCCAAGGAGAAGACCCGAGAATGGCATGAGGAGGCCTCGGCATCAAGCAACCGAGGACACCGATGAAGAGTTTGGTTACAATTACAAACACAACCGTGAAGATGAGATGAGGAATATCAAGGTAACCACTCCACCCTTTAATGGATCTTGCAATGGTAATACATTTCTTGATTAGGTTGAGAAAGTAGATAAAGTGTTTGAATGTTACAACTACTTGGAGCGGTTGAAATTACAATTTGTTTCTTTGGAGTTAACCGGTTATGCTAGTCTATGGTTGGATAATTTGAAGGCCCAAAGGAGGCGTTATGGTGAGGCTGATATTCCTACTTGGAGAGCCATGAAACTCTTCGTGAGAAAGAGGTTTGTGCCGAGCCACTACAAACAATAACTCTTCCTCTAACTCCAAACATTGAAGTAAGGAACCCTCTCGGTGGAGGAGTATTTGACAAAATTTGAGATCGGTGTGACCTAGATGAGCCCGAGGAACAAATCATTGCAAGGTTTTTAAGAGGTTTAAACAAGTAGATTGGAGACATAGTGGAGCTAAAACCGATTGATACCATGGATGCGGTCATTCAACTTGCCATGAAAGTTGAATGGCAAGTGAAGAGGAAGGGAAAGTGGGTGGTTAACCGATTTGCTCCCAAAACTGCCCCTCCTTACAAGCCCTTTTTCTAAGTTGGAGGAAAATCCCCCTTATGTGAAGCCTTGGTTCTTAAAGAAAGAAGGTGAAGGGAAACCTAATGATGAAAGCAATCAGCCTCGAACAAGGGAGATCAAATGCACTCACTCTTACGTTCCCTTATTGTGTGTGTTTGCTCTTATACCATAATTGTAACGACCTGATTCTCAAGCCGTCGCTCGCTGCTTTTCTGGTTCACTTACTTACTGACGACCCGAGAACTGGTCTGTTACTGGGTTCTTACTTACTTACTTACATTACTTTCTTACATTGGTGGAAAACTTGTTACTCTATTTCTAAATACTATTTTTAGTTTATAAAATAGTTTACAAGGAAAACCATTGAATAATAAAAAAAACATACATTTGAATTTCACCTTTAAGTAAAATATATAAACATTTAATAATTTAAATCTGCAGCAAAAGAAAAATAGTTTGACATAAGATACATTCATTTACAAAACCTTTGTAATCAATCACTCCAAAATAAGTATATACATTATAATTACATCTTCAAAACATTCAAAACATTTTATATTATGACTGTGTGAGTGTCATGTGTCACTCCCCATCGGTCATCACTCAATAATTGTATCATTTGGACACTCGTCTGCTCTAACTCCTTGATCAGTCATTTGCACTCATTCCTCCATTATATTCCCTACATTGCAAAGCCTAAACTATGAGCCTAAAGCTCAGTAAGTAGCATGACTATAACAATGCAATGCATTGTTATGCTATGTTGTTGATAAAACAATGCACAATTTCATTCACGTTTCTTAGGTTTCATATCTTCTTTATCTTTGGAAATATTACAGGATCTCAAGAACACTGCCCTCCACCTACTTCAACTTCTACTGGGCCCACTTACATTACTGCTTGGAGTGTTCTGGCCTGTAATAACCATTTACTTTACTGTTTTGATATTCAAGTTCTTAATTCATCGGAGAGGAAACATAATTAGCGTCTCATACCACCAATTATATCTTGTTTACCTCCAACTACGTTGTAAAACAATGCGTGAAATCAATTCGTTGACATTTTCTAAAACTATGATGCATGACTATGTGACTATGAAACATTACTACATTACATCAAACATAATATGAAAGCAAACATGCAGCACACATCAAACATACATCTTAATCTTTGCAATGCAGTCTCACTTAAGGGCCAAACAATCTTAATACTAACTTACCTTAGCAGTTATCTTGAATCAATCCACTTGAGTCCCTTTTTAATCCAATTGAGGACCTAAACATATAGATCATCCAAGGATCAGAATTCAGGTAACATAACCTATTTTATTGTGTAAAGTCATAACTTTTTATCCCAACTTCAAACAACTATAACTTCCTCGATAATGATCTATTTATGATGCTTAAGGTGTCAAATTGTTCCTTAAAGAGTCTACTGTACTTCTTAGAAGACACCAAATTCAGAAAATGAGAGTATGCATTGTGCTTTAAATCCAGAACCGGTCGACCGCTTAAATAAGGTGTCGACCGCTGTTCATAAATGAGAGCATGCATTATGGAAATCGGGAACCGGTCGACCGCAGTCCTTTCCCAGTTTCCGTCTACTAACTTGCAACATCCATAACTTTGTCTACAAAGCTCCAAATTGAGTGATTCAAACGGCTATAGATCACTCTAAGAGTCTAGTCTAATTTAACTCTTATGAAGAAAAAAAACTCCAATTCATATCACATATTGACCGAATCTCCAAAACCCTATCTTTGAACATAATCAATTGATTTCACATTTATTGGCATGAAATCATTCGTTTTTATCAACCAAATCCAAACAATACCATCATTTTATCATCACTAGACCTACGAGAACTTTAAAGGATAGAAAAATACCTTGAACTTCACTCTCCACAAAAGCCTTAGAGTTTTCCACTTTACCTCTTTTGAGATAACTCACTTTCTCACTCCTTTCTCTCACAAAGCCTCTTTTCTTTCTCAATCTCACTCTCCCTTGTCAAGACATGAGAACTCAGAGAGAGATAGGGAGAAGAAATCATCCTGGAAGGAAAGAATGGCAGACCATACCTTTTTATGTCTTTTATTAATCAAAAACAAGGTTTCTTTCACGTCCACCCATCAGATTTTCTCTAAGTTTCTTGTTGACNTTGATTTCACATTTATTGGCATGAAATCATTCGTTTTTATCAACCAAATCCAAACAATACCATCATTTTATCATCACTAGACCTACGAGAACTTTAAAGGATAGAAAAATACCTTGAACTTCACTCTCCACAAAAGTCTAAGTTTCTTGTTGACTTTTCGACTCAAATCGGGGAAGGTGTCGACCGCTATTCAACAAGGTGTCGACCGCTGTTCGACAAGGTGTCGACCGCTTAACCAAGGTGTCGGCCGCTTAACCAAGGTGTCGACCGCTTAAATCCCCGAGAGCTATCCTAGGTCGACCGGTTACTAAGGTGTCGACCGCTTAACCATTATTTTCTTCATCACCTTCGACCTACTAAATTTACTAATATCCAAAATACCTTAAGACTCTAATATTTACCCAGCATTCATACAAACAAATCTTAAACACTTCCATCTTAAATTCACAAATTCTAAAAATAAATGAGGGTTGTTACATTTCACCCTCTTTGACAAAAATTTTGTCCTCAAAATTTAGACCTCAAACATATCTGGATACTTTTTATTCATTTCTTGTTCTCTTTCCCAGGTAGCTTCCTCCACGTTATGATTTTGCCATAGAACTTTCACTAATGGAATTTGCTTGTTCCGCAACACCTTCATCTTCGTATAAAGTATTCTTATTGGCTGCTCTTCATAACTTATAGTTGGCTCTACCTCTATCTGCTCTGCTTCGATCACTTGGAATGGATCACAAATGCATTTCCTTAACATTGACACATGAAACACATTGTGAACACCTCCCAAATATTCTGGTAATTGCAACATATAGGCCATGTTTCCCACTCTCTTCAAAATATTAAATGGTCCAATGAATCTCGGTGCCAATTTCCCTTTCTGTCCAAACCTCATCATACCTTTGAATGGCGAAACTTTCAAAAACACTTCATCTCCCTTCTTAAATTCTAGTGTTCGTCGTCACCGATCCGCATAGCTTTTCAGACGATCTTGAGCAGCTTTCATTCTTTGTTGTATGATCTTCACCTGTTCCACCGTTTGTTGTATCATTTCGGGTCCATATATTTTAATTTCTCCGACATCATTCCAAAATAATGGAGATCTACATTTCCTTCCATACAATGCTACAAATGGAGCCATACCAATAGACGATTGATAACTGTTATTATACGAGAATTCCACTAGTGGTAACAACATGCTCCATGACTTCTGAAAATCCATAACACATGCACGCAACATATCCTCAAGGATTTGAATAGTCCTCTCAGTCTGGCAGTCGGTTTGAGGATGAAATGCCGTGCTAAATGCCAACTCTGTTCTCATAGCTTTGTTCAAACTCTTCCAAAATCTTGAAGTAAACTTTGGATCTCTATCAGATACAATGGAAACAGGAACTCCATGTAATCTTATAATTTCCTGCAAATATAACTCATCATACTTTTCCAGAGAAAATTTCATTCTTACAGGAATAAAATGAGCAGATTTTGTAAAACGATCAATAACTACCCAAATGTTGTCATGACCTTTAATTGTTGTAGGCAATCCGACTACAAAATCCATAGAAACATGGTCCCATTTCCATTCCGGAATCACCAATGACTTAAGCATTCCTGCAGGTCTCTGATGTTCTGCTTTTACCTGTTGGCATACAACACATGATCCAATATGTTTCACCATATCCTTTTTCATTCCCGGCCACCAAAAACACTGTTTCAAATCCTGATACATCTTTGTATTTCTTGGGTCAACCGAAAATTTTGAAGAGTGAGCTTCTCTCAATATCTCATTCCTCAATTCTCTGTTACGTGGAACATACCATCGATTACGGAATTTATGTATCCCCTCCTTTGAACACTAAAATTCAAAAGAATTAGGCAACTGCCCTTCCATAAACTGCATATACCTCAAATCCTCCTTTTGAGCTTCCCCAATTCTGTCCAACAAATTTGGTCTCACAGTTAAAGCAACTAACTGCACTGTTAGATCTGATATAACTTCAATGTCTGCCCTTTGCAGCTCATTACAAATTTCTACTGAAATTCCCATCATCTCTGATTGCACTGCTACTGACTTCCTGCTCAGTGCGTCAACTACTACATTAGTCTTTTCTGGATGATATTTAATTTCAAATTTGTAATCTTTAACAAACTTCAGCCATCGCCGTTGTCTTAAATTCAGCTCTTTTTGTGTGAAAAGATACTTCAGACTTTTATCGTCCGTAAATATCTCACAACGACGTCCATATAAGTAATGTCTCAAGATCTTTAGGGCAAAGACCACTGCTGCCAACTCTAGATCATGGGTAGGATAGTTTTTCTCATAGTCTTTCAATTTTCGTGATGCATAAGCAATTACTTTACTTTCTTGCATCAGCACACATCCTAAACCCATCAACGACGCATCACAAAATATGCTAAAATTTCCATCTTCCATCAGAAGTATTAGCACTGGTGCTGAGGTCAACTTGTCTTTCAATAGTTGAAAACTCTTTTCACAATCCTCTGACCACCAGAACTTCACATTTTTCCTGGTTAATCGAGTCAATGGCGTACCAATCTCAGAAAATCCTTTAATAAATCTTCTATAGTACCCTGCTAAGCCAAGGAAACTTTGCACTTCTGTCACATTCTTTGGTTGTGGCCATTCACGCACAGCTTGCACCTTTGCTGGATCCACAAATATACCTTCTTTAGAAATCACGTGACCAAGAAAATTCACCCGATCTAACCAAAATTCGCATTTAGAGAATTTGGCATATAACTGATGTTGGTTCAATATACTTAAGACTGTCCTTAAATGCTCCTTATGTTCCTCTTCCAACTTAGAATACACCAGAATATCATCGATGAACACGATGATAAATTTGTCGAGATACTCATGGAATATTTTATTCCTAAGATCCATAAACGGCGCTGGAGCATTTGTCAAACCAAACAACATTACTAGGAACTCGTAGTGTCCATATCGGGTTCTGAATGCAGTCTTTGGAATATCTTCCTCCTTTACCTTTAACTGATAATAACTTGACCGCAAGTCAACCTTGGAAAATACCTGCGCACCTTGCAATTGATCAAACGATAATCAATCCTGGGCAACAGATACTTATTCTTCATTGCCAATTTGTTTAATTCACGATAGTCAATGCACATCCGTAGGGTTCCGTCCTTCTTCACGAACAAAACAGGGGCTCCCTAGGAGGAGAAACTAGGGCGTATAAAACCCTTGATCAACAACTCCTCTAACTGCCCCTTCAATTCTTTCATTTCTGCTGGAGCCATTCGATACAGATTCTTTGATACTGGTTCCTCCCCGGGGTACACGTCTACCATGAATTCAATTTCTCGATTAGGAGGTAGTCCCGGTAGATCATCCAAAAACACTTCTGAAAACTCTTGAACTATCGGAATCTCCTGCAATTTAAGATCAGATTTCTTACGATAATCTATAATACTTGCAAGAAATCCCATACAGCCACCCTTTAGTAATCTCTAAGCCCGTATTGCCGATATAATTGGTAATTGCTTTTTATTTCTTGTCGCTTGAAAATAAAAGGCATCTGGCGTAGGAGGTTGAAAACTGACTATTCTAGTTCTGTAATTTATAGATGCAAAATGTCGAAACAGCCAGCCCATCCCTAAAATAGTTTCATACGCATTCATCTTCATTATAATAAACTCCACGTCCAATTTACGATCATTGATTTGAACTCCACAATCTATAATTACTCTATCCAACAGTAAACAATCACCTGACGGTAGCATAACTTCATATATCTGTTCTGCCAGCTCAGGTACCCGGTTCAATTTCTTAGAAAACTCTTCAGACATAAATGAATGTGTAGCTCCTGAATCTATCAATGAAAAGGCACTAATTCCATATATTAATAATGTACCTGCCACCACGACTGGATGATCTGCTTCCTCAGCATCAATCATTGTAAAGACACGACTGGCTATCCTTCTCTGTTCTGGTCTGTTTGGAGGTGCCTTCGGACAATCACGCATCATGTGTCCCATCTCCTTACATCTGAAACAGCATCCAGATCCAGCCATACACTCCCCTGCATGCTTCTGATTGCACTTGGGGCATTCCAATATCGGCCCCAAACTTTTAGCTTGCTTTCCTTTCCCTTGCTCGTTTGAACTTTCACTTGGCCTTTTCATCCCACGCACTGGTTGCCAAGGTTTACTCGGTTGTGGTTGAACTTCTCGAAAGAATCGTCGTTGGGATGGTCCTGGTTGTTGCTTGACCAACTTTGATTCTGCTTCCTCAAGGTCTAGAGCTCTGAAAACAACCTTTGAATATTGAGCATCCTCTGGTCCCCAAGTCTTTATTCCTTTATAAATTTCTGGTTTCAATCATTGCACGAACTGCTCAACTTTATCCTCATTGGTTGTCACCAGATGTTGAGCAAACCTTGCTAGGCCTTCGAACCTTCGCACGTATTCAGCTACTGATCCCAACTGCTTCAGCTGAATAAACTCCATTTTCTTTTTATTCTGATCGGCTCTACTAAAATATTTGTCATAGAAAATTTTCTTGAATTGAGCCCATGAGAGTTCTTGCACATTGGTAGTCACCTCAACAGTATCCCACCAATTCCTTGCATCCATAGTTAGCAAGAAGGTTGCACAGTTAACTTTTTCTTCTTTTTCAATCTTAGCATACTTAAATATCTTCTCCAAAGAACGAATCCACTCTTCAGCAAACACAAGATCCGTGGACTGTCCATCCAACGAGGGAGGATTCATTTTCCTAAATCTCTCACAGCTTAGCTTCCCCGCATTCTTGTTTTGTCCATTTCCTTGCTCTTTTCTATTCATCATTCGCTCCAATTGTTGAAATTGGCGGTTAACCAACTCTGACAGTTGGTTAATAGCAGCCTCATTGGTTCCCTCCTCTGAAATATTTCTTCTTCCTCTCCTCATAGTCCTTCAATCACCAATTACATCGTTAGTACTCCAAAGTAAGTATCTTTCTACTTTAATCCTTTAATAGCAAAGGAGTATTCAAATAATAACAGTTATTGAGTTGTCTAAAGAACCGACCTATCCCGGTGCACTCACTCTTTCGTTCCCTTATTGTGTGTGTTTTGCTCTGATACCATAATTGTAACGACCCGATTCCCGAGCCGTCGCTCGCTGCTTTTCTGGTTCACTTACTTACTTACTGACGACTGGAGAACCAGTCCGTTACTGGGTTCTTACTTACTTACATTACTTTCTTACATTGGTGGAAAACTTGTTACTTTAATTTCTAAAAACTATCTTTAGTTTATAAAATAGTTTACAAGGAAAACCGTCGAATAAAAAAAAAACATACATTTGAATTCCACCTTTAAGTAAAATACATAAGCATTTAATAATTTAAATCTGGAGCGGAAGAAAAACAGTTTGCCATAAGATACGTTCATTTCCAAAACCTTTGTAATCCATCACTCAAAAATAAGTATATACATTATAATTACATCTTCAAAACATTCAAAACATTTTATATTATGACTGTGTGAGTGTCATGTGTCATTCCCCGTCGGTCATCACTCAATAACTGTATCATTTGGACACTTCTCTGCTCTAACTCCTTGATCAGTCATTTGCACCCATTCCTCCATTATATTCCCTACATTGCAAAGCCTAAACTATGAGCCTAAAGCTCAGTAAGTAGCATGACTATAACAATGCAATGCATGAGTATGCTATGTTGTTGATAAAACAATGCACAATTTCATTCACGTTTCTTAGATTTCATATCTTTTTTATCTTTAGAAATATTACAGGATCTCAGGAACACTGCCCTCCACCTACTTCAACTTCTACTAGGCCCACTTACATTACTGCTAGTAGTGTTCAGGCCTGTAATAACCATTTACTTTATTGTTCTGATATTCAAGTGACATGCCACAGATTGGCATACCGAAAGGAGCAATCACCCAAGCCCGAGCTCGAGAATTTTCTAACATATTTGTTAATTTTGTATGAAAATTAATTGATGAACTATACATTTCTAAGCCAACTTTAGAGGATCAAACAAGGCCAAAACACGTGATTAATTGGCATGGAGAAAAGGTGGACTTGCAACCAAGAACCGAGCCTCCCGGAATGAAGCCTGCACATGAACCCGGTTGAAGTTCACATTGCATGGTAAGTTAAAGTCACATGCAAATGTGACCAAATGTCCCACGACTCAACTCATCAACACTTCAATGGAGTGAAGGAATTTTATTGCATTTTTTAGTATAATTTTACGTTAATTTTTACGTTACATTTTAGGAGAACCCGAGAGGGTTTCTCGGCTAGATACATTTTAGTAATTTTGCATGCTTTTGCATGGGGTTTTGCATGCTTCTTGGCTAAAAGAATGGTATTTTGGGCCAAGAAAGAAGGGAAAATTGGCTGAAGGGGTGCAAGATCAAGTGGCCATCACATTCTTGCATTCTCATTGGTTGAATTTTTCCTCCTTTATTTTCATTTTCAGCATGTATGTTGCATGACTTTGGCTCATAATTTTCCTTCCTTGTTTTTCCTCTCTTTTCAGCTGATAAAACCTTCCCAAATGCTTGCTTGTAATTTTCAATTTGGAATTTGAATTAAAGTTGCTTTGAGCATCTCCCT
The DNA here is from genome assembly GCA_003255005.1 of Begonia fuchsioides. NCBI lineage: Eukaryota > Viridiplantae > Streptophyta > Magnoliopsida > Cucurbitales > Begoniaceae > Begonia > Begonia fuchsioides. The sequence goes on along the minus strand of QAOC01035373.1, from coordinate 179,925 downwards.
CTCACGGGCATTTCCAACTTCAAAACCGGCAATCGGTGCACTTCCGGCCACTGTAGGTTATCTCAAAGGAATCCTCCCTCCAAGCTGGAGATTTCTTGGTGCTTCAATACTCCAGCCTTCTTCAAGAACTTTAGGGTGAGGTTGAAGGTCACAAGCTCTTTCTTCCATCAATATTTTTCGTTTGGTTTTAGTTTTTTCCGCAGGCAGATTTCTGGCCACCACCAAAAACGCTGTTACTGTTCCATCAATTTCCAACCCGTCCATCCGCGAGAATTCTCTCATTTTTGGATGATTGGTTTTCAACCTACTCCCAAAGTTCCACTCAAAATTTCAGCCCAAAACTCATCCGCATCATTGAGATATCACAATCCAAATTCCAGTCCAGATTCTGGAATTTTTGGATTATCGTTTTCCATTTAACCTAACCCGATTCTCCCACTTCCTAAAATCTAAACCCCCCTCCATTCCGTGTCATCAAGTTCTTAATTCATTGGAGACAAAACATAATTAGCATCTCATACCACCAATTATATCTCGTTTACCTCCAACTACGTTGGAAAACAATGCGTGAAATCATTTCGTTGACATTTTGTTAAACTATGATGCATGACTATGTGACTATGAAACATTACTACATTACATCAAACATAATATGAAAGCAAACATGGCACACATCAAACATGCATCCTAATCTTTGCAATGCTGTCTCACTTAAGGGCCAAACAATCTTAATACTAACTTACCTTAGCAGCTATCTTGAATCAATCCACTTGAGTCCCTTTTTAATCCAATTGAGAACCTAAACATATAGATCATCCAAGGATCAAAATTCAGGTAACATAACCTATTTTATTGTGTAAAGTCAAAACTTTTTATCCCAACTTCAAACAACTATAACTTCCTCGATAATGATCCATTTATGATGCTTAAGGTGTCAAATTGTTCCTTAAAGAGTCTACTGTAACTTCTTAGAAGACACCAAATTCAGAAAATGAGAGTATGCATTGCTTTAAATCCAGAACCGGTCGACCGCTTAAACAAGGTGTCGACCCATCAGATTTTCTCTAAGTTTCTTGTTGACTTTTCAACTCAAATCGGGGAAGGTGTCGACCGCTGTTCAACAAGGTGTCGACCGTTGTTCGACAAGGTGTCGACCGCTTAAATTCCCGAGAGCTATCCTAGGTCAACCAGTTACTAAGGTGTCGACCGCTTAACCATTATTTTCTTGATCACCTTAGACCTACTAAATTTACTAATATCCAAAATACCGTAACACTCTAATATTTACCTAGCATTCATACGAACAAATCTTATACAAATCTTTCATCTTAAATTCACAAATTGTAAAAATAAATGAGGGTTGAATCCTGAGGATGCGCCAAGGAGCTTCAAAGACAAGTGCAAGAACTCCTAGACAAGGGCTACATTTGGGAATTCTTGAGCCCTTGTGTCGTGCTCGCCCTATTGGTCCCAAATAAAGATGGTAGCTTCCGAATGTGTGTGGATAGCCAAGCCATCAACCAAATTACAATCAAGTATAGTTTCCCGATTCCTAGACTCGAAGACATGTTGGATGAGCTTAGTGGAGCATCTTATTTCTCCAAGGTTGCCTTGAAGAGTGGCTATCAACAACTTCGAATGAAGGAGGGTGATGAATGGAAGATGACTTTCAAGACCAAGTATGGTCTCTTTGAATTGTTAGTAATGCCTTTCGGGCTATCTAATGCCCCTAGCACGTTTATGAGACTTACGCATTTAGTGCTTAGAGATTTCTTGGGAAAGTTTATAGTTGTTTACTTTGATGATATCTTGGTATATAGTTTGGATTTTCATACTCATCTTGGACATCTTAGATTGCTATTTGAAACTCTCCGAGCCACTAGACTTTTTGGTAATTTGAAGAAATATGCTTTGTTAGCCTTAAAAGGTTTTAAAGCAATCAATTATTTTTTATGATAACTATGTAAGATAAAATTGAAGTTTTAGTAAGTGCAGCTAGGCTCGTAGAAGCAACTTATGTCGACAGGTATGTACTTATGTCGACCGCTCAAAGACCAGAGAAGAATCATATGTCGACCGTTTATCAAGTATGTCGACCGATTGAAGACAATTGAAGTTCAAGAGATTAGATCTATGTCGACCGGACGCAACATATGTCGACCGCTTAAAATCCAGAGAAGGATAGTATGTCGACAGTCTATCAAGTATGTCGACCGATTGAAGTCAATTGAAGTTCAAGAGATT
>QAOC01035373.1:155986-177398 GCA_003255005.1 Begonia fuchsioides | reverse complement strand
CCCCCCCCCCCCCTTTTAGGTTAAACACGATCCTACATGCTTTTGTTCAGGAATGGATTCACTTCCTAGTGTCCATTATTTCTAAGAACGGTATGGAGGCAGATGATGCCAAGATAGAGTCAATTCGGGAATAGCCTACTCGTAAGAGTGTTTCGGATGTGAGGAGTTTCCATGGGCTTGCTTCTTTTTATTGGAGACTCATTTAAGGGTTTAGCTCTATTGTTGCCCCCTTGACCGATTGCACCAAAAAGGGGAGAGAAATCGAATGGACCACGAGTTGTCAAGAAAGCTTTGAGTTAATCAAGCTCAAGCTTTGTGAAGCACCTAATCTTTAAGCTCTAAACCAATAGCCCTAAGCCAAGAGCCCTAAAAACAAAGCCCAAATCCCAAAGCTTTAGGCCCCATGCCTAAAGCCATAAAATCAAAGACCTTAGCCTTAGGCCCAATCCCTAACCCCTAAGCAATAAGACTTATGCCCTAACTCTTAAGAACTAGGACAAAAGTCATTAGCCCAAAGCCATAAGTACTACACCTTAAGCCTTAAGAACTAAGCAAGCAGTCGTAGCCCTAAGCCATAAGCCTTCAGTCCTAAGAAATAAGCCCAAAGCCCAAAGCCCAATGCCCCAATACCTAAGCCTTAAGCCTTAAGCCTTATCCCTAGGCCCTATGTGCTAAGCGCAAAGCCTCAAGCCCTAAGCCCAAAGCCCTAAGCCATATCCACCAAGCCTTATGCCCTAAGCCCTAATCCCTAAGCCTTAAGCACTAAGCCCCAAGTGATATGCCAAAAACCTCAATCCATAAGCCCTAAGCCCAAAGTTGTAAGCCCAAAGCCCTAAGGTCTAAGTCGTTAGCGCTCAGCCCAAAGCCCTTTGACCAACGCCCAAAGGTTGAAGCCTAAAATCCTAGGAACTAGGCCCGAAGCAAAATGCCCAATCCCTAAGCCCTTAGCACAAACCCCAATCCCTAAGCCCTAAGCCCTAAGCCCTAAGCCCTAAGCCCTAAGCCTTAAGCCTTAAGACCTAATTCCTAAGCTCTATGCCATTATCCTAAAGTTCTAAGTCAAAAGCCCGAATCCCAAAGACCTAAGGCCAATGCCTTTAGCCTTAAGGCGTAAGCCCAAAGCCTTAAGCCCTAAGCCCCAAAATTTTTCCTCAAAGCCCTAAGCACTAAACTCTAAGACATATGCCAAAAGCCTTAAGCCGTAAACCCTAAGCTCTTTACCATAAACCCTAAGCCCTAAGCTCTAAGCAGTAAGCTCTTAGCTCTAAACTCTAAGCCCAAAGCCAAAAGACCTTAGCCCTAAGCTCTGAGCCCTGAGCCCAACGCTCGAAGCCCTTAGCCTTATGTCCTAAGCACTAAGCTCTAAGCCATAGCCAAGCTCTAAGTCCTAGGCCTTAATGTAACGTCCTATCTTTCTTTACATTTTATTTTTTCTTAACATTTTATTTTAGCAAAAATGTGTCAATTAATTCATTTACGTTAAAATACAGCAGAAAATTTTATCAAAAGCAAAGTCATTTAAATTATAAAACCAACTCACAATTTACATTTCATGTCTACAAAACATAAGGTTTACAAACACTTATTTGACAAAATATGTATTTTGATACCAAAACACATTCTTAAAAGCAACATTCAAAACACATATAAGTTCATTTTACATGCCACACCACCGGTGGAATTCACTTAACGATCCAAAGCATCTGCACTAGGCATACTCCATTCACTACATCAATCTAGGAACTAGGAGTAAACTCCTCACTTTCAATGTCATCACATGCATTACAAAGCTTAAATTAATGAGCTTTAGACTCAGTAAGTAACATACAGTGTCATTGACATGAACTACATGACTATGCAGTTTAAAAAACAATGAAATTTTCCATATACATTTATTTCATTTCTTTTCACGTATGTACTTTAGTGTGGGTAATACATCGTACAATGATGAAAGACATCATATGGTCTAGGACAGCCAAATTAATGGCAACCATATAGTCCATAGTATAGGACAGCCAAGTTCAATCTCACCAAGAACATTAGATAATTATGTACATTATGAATTAAATATTGAAAGTATGACAAAATTGAGAATTAGCACCGTATGTCGTCCCTCGAGGCAGTTTACATAATTTCAAATTCAATACTCAATTGGGTTAGATCATATAAACCATGCAGGTAAAACATTTTCATACTTCTATGAAAACATGATGCATGAACATGGTGACATACAATTTTTAGTATACCCTGAAGTAATGACATTAAATTCTAATACAATATATCAAACAATCAATCCGTAGCAAACTTGCACACAAACAATCATCAAATGCCTTGAGATAGGTGTATTGTGCATTACACCCCAAACAGTCCAATATCGTGCATTGATTATAAAAGTAACATTTTAACTAAAACAATTCATATAAATCCTCAAGAGCTACTCTTTGTAATGTAGACCCATTTCTAGGCCAAAGACAAGCAATGTTGACTTCCCTTAGGTTCTTAGCTTAAACTTGGTCACTTGATAGCTTAATTTCTTCCACTTGATTACTTGGTAACTCTAATACCATAAAAGAAACTCAAATGAGAATTCTTGCTTAAGCCCTTTTTTGCAGCAACTTCAAACCTCTGTAACTTGAGCTTCACTAATCTATTTAAAGTGATTTAAGTGTCACGATCATGCTTAATATGTTTACTTTAAATTATTTGAAGAGGTTGAAGTTAATTGAAAACTCGAAGCCACTTAAAAATTCAAATTCAAAAACAACACATAATTGTACAAAATTTGTCATAACTGGACAGAATAAATGCAAATCATGCATAATTAACAACTTAAGGGTAATACATCAACTTAAATATAATTTTAGGGTAAGAGTAGATACCTTAGAGCAGAGAACTTCAAATCTAAACCTCTTGGTCGTTGGTTTCTCCTCTCCTTCCTTTCCTTGCTTTTAGGGTGGACAAACTTCACTTTAGGTGCACAAAACTCTTCTATTCTTCAACTTCTAACCAAAAACTTCACGACTCTCAATTATGGAGAAAATACAAAAAAGGAGAGAGAGTATTTTTGTAGCTCAAAGATGGGTGAACATGAAGTTTAGCTAGATTAAAATGAAAAGGTAAATAATGCAAGGTCGAGGTTGAAAGTAAGCATACGGTGTCTTCAATCCATTTCACCCCTTCTAAGCTGCTTCTCAAAGTGACCAATGATCTTTTTATCCCAATTTTCCATAAAACTTTTGACTCCTCCTTTAATTATCTCTGAAGATCCGTCGAACGGTCTTATAAAGTCTCGATTGCAATTCGGGCAGAACACATTAAATTGTCGACTTCTAAATAATGTATCGACCTATACTTCCTTTCAGGAGGTCAACCGATCATCACAAGTGTCAACTGATCCATCCAATAATCTAACTCGCAACCTTTGCCTACACTTAACAAACTTACAACAATCAACATATCCATAATTTGAAACATCACGATTAACCAATTTTAAACAATCCAACATTAACTTCAACAAATAAATAAAAAAACCTTTTGTACCTAAAACACAACCTTTTGTACCTAAAACACATAAGTAATATACACTGATAATTCACTTATGACATGTTTCAAAAAGTGCGATTGCTACATTCCACCCTCCTTATTTGAAATTCTATGTTGAAAATTTAATGTTAAAAAGTTTGGGATACTTTCCTTCCATGTTTTGTTGTCCTCAAAATTTAATGTTAGAAAGTTGTCTTTCCTATGCCCTAAGCCCTAATCGCTAAGCACAAAGCCTTAAGCCCTAATCTAAAGACCTAAGCCCTAAGCCATATCTTGTAAGCCCTATGCCCTAAGCTCTAAGCCCTAAGCTCTAAGCCCTAAACTCTAAGCCCTAAGCCCTTAGCAAAAAGCCCTAAGCCCTAAACCATAACCCCTAAACCCTAAGTCCTAAGCCCTAATCCCTAAGCCCTAAGCCCTAAGTTCTATCCCCCAATCCATAAGCAAAAAGCTCTAACCCCTAAGCTTTAAGCCAAAAGCCCTATGCCATAAGCCGAACAACTTAAGTCGTAAGTCATGTGAGGTAAGCACTATGCTTTAAGATAAAACCCTAGCCCAAAGCCAAAAGCACTAAGCCCTAAGCACTAAGCCAAAGCACATAACCTAAAGCTCGAAGCCCATGGCACAAAGCCCATAGCCCAAAGCCCTAAGCCTTAGACCCTAAGCTCCAATCCATAAGCCCTAAGTCCTAAGACCTAATCCCTAAGCTCTTAACCAAGAGCCTTAAGCCAAGAGCCCTAAGCCCTAAGCCCTAAGCCCTAAGCCTTAGACCTAAGCCCTAAGACATAAGGCCTAAGACATAAGCCCTAAAAACAAAGCCAAAATCCCAAAGCTTTAAGCCCTAAGCCTAAAGCCATAACACCAAAGACCTTGGCCTAAGGCCGAATCCCTAACTCCTAAGCAATAAGACCTAAGCCCTAACTCTTAAGATCTATGCCAAAAGCCATAAGCCCAAAGCCTTAAGTACTACGACCTAAGCCTTAACGCAAGCAGCCCTAGCTCTATGCCATAAGCCTTAAGTCCTAAGATATAAGCCCAAAGCCTAATACCTCAATCGCTATGCCCTAAGCCCTACGCCCTAACCCCTATGCGCTAAGCTTAAAGCATTAAGCCCCAAGCACAAAGCCCTATGAACTAGCCCTATGCCCTAAGCCCTAAGCCCTAAACACTAAGCCCTCGGTGATAGATTTTAAATCTTATTAAAACTCATGATTTATTATCATATAAAAATAGTTTTAAATTCATGTACTTAGGCTGTGTGCAAATAGCTTTTAAGCCCCTAACTTTGTTAGGTATGAATGCTTGTATTCAAGCAACACTTAGAGATGCTAGGTGTTTAGATTGGACTCCCTCTTTAATGGGAGTAATAGAAACTAGTCTGTGTCACGGACCGGTTTACTTCAATTTATATCCCAATTTAACTCTATCTCTTACAGATAGAAATATTAATAAATCACTAAACCTTAGAATTTTAACTAAGGGCTATAATTTCGAATACAGATCAGAAACCGTAGCGATAATTTGTCGAATATATTATAAGGTAATGAATACCTTAGCTCCTCAAATTAGGGAAATTAGTCCTTTAGGAAAAACTGTCCTAATAGATACAAATTTGACTACGTCAAACGTAGCAGCCCCTAGGTTAATAACATGGGATGAAATTGAATTTCCAAAAAACTGGATAATAGATAATGCGGTTCCTCTAAAACCAAAATCAAACTTTTTAATAGAAAATGTTTTAGAAACCTCGGATGGTAAAGTTAATATTAACTTTAATAGGCCATTATTAAGGTCTTACTCATCAAATAAATTGCCTTATTCAGTCTCAATTCCAGAGTCGTCTAGACATTCTACTAGTAGAATGACTAGTTCTCCCTCAAATTTAAAGAGAAAAATAATTAATAAAAATTGAACAGACTTAGAAGATTTGGAAGATAAGTCTTCAAAATTAGACATTAATTTAGAAGGTATTTCAATTTCTAAAAATCAAATACCTCACGGAATTTATGGAGAAAATAACTCTCAAACAGTAAGTGAAATTAATAATTTCCACTTGTAAAAATTAATGGATTTTAAAATTGATAAGCCTTTTCTTAATAAAGAATTCGAGCACCCTAAAAATTCAATTTTTAGGAAATGGTATTTTAAAAATTTTTATAAAGTACAATTAGAACACTTTAAACAAGATTATTATTATTATCTAGAAATCCAAAAAGAACAAATCCATTTTACGGATTGGTTCAGTGGCCAATATGGTTACTATTTTAATGCAGAAGATAGACCTTCAATTGAAGTTCTATATTCTTTAATAACAAATTGGATGACAGTCGATGGTCGGACTATTGCGTCCCAATATCCTTTGTCAGAACATTAAAAATTATTTCTTCAACATCAACTTCTAGTAATCCTCTAGAGCTAGAAACGTCAGCTTATGTAAAAAGCGAAGATCAATTTTCAAAAATTTATAAACAAAATAATTATACTAATCTGTCTTTACAAATTGTAGGCAAACAATTAACAAGAATAGAAGAAGATTTAGATTCCTTAAAAGAAGAATCTAAACCTAAAAATTATTCTATCCAAAGTGAAACTAATATAAAACCTCCACTTCCATTAAATAATTTCAAATTAGCTAATAATGCTAAAAATGATATTATAGAAGAACTTCAAAGAAGGATTTATCAGATAGATATCCAGGAAAAAATTAATTCTCCAAAAACTATTAATAAAAATAATTCAATTCTTAATATTGTTAATAAAACTTCTTCCAGCAAATCTAATTCTGCGAAAGAAGATCAGCTTTCTCTCAAAGATAAAATAAAAATTTTAGAGGAACAATCTCTTAATAATACTTCAGAAGATAATAAAAATCTGAATGTTCTTAATGAACCAAGTTCTAGTCAAACTACACTAGAAATTATATCTTCAGATTCTTTGTCCTCCGATGAGGATACGGCAACAAAAATTTTGCAGACTTAAACAATGTTTGAAGAAATGCAAAATAATAATAACAATAAAGAAATCCAAATTAATAAAATTGGATTTTCTCGAGAATCTAAAAGAAATTGGGATGGTCTTCATAGTAAATATTACTATCAACGTCCTACCCCAATGGATCTTCTTTACTTGCTTACACCAAGTGAGCTTAGGACTAGGAAGGAAGAACGAGGGAAGAGAGAGAGAAGAGACAATCAGAGAAGGAGAGTTAGAGAGAAAATATTTTCATAGATAGAGTAACGCGTACCAACAAGGGAGTGGCACTCTCCTTTTATAAACAAAAAACAAATAGTAAAAAGTGGGCCATAATGGCCTAACAAAACAAAAACAGTAATAGTCGGATATAATTACCCGACATAAATTGTGAAAGTCGGAAGGACAAACACTAAGGACAAAACAGAAAAAGTCGGTTAATAATTTCCGACCAAAAACTTACAAGTCTAATTCTTGATCCGAGTTGGAGGAGTCGTCAGATGCCACTATTTGGGCTTGTTTCATTTTGGGTCTTTCTGATTTGTGCTGAGAGACCAGATCAGTCAGGGAGTCCTAGAAGTCTCCTACTTCAGCGGATGCACTGTCTAAAGGTTGAGCTTGTCCACCAAGGCAATTAAAATGATTTAAATCATCTTCATTTGACGAGATACTCATCTTTGAAGAACTTTCTTTGCTTTTGAAAGATGCTACAAAATCTGATTTGAGGTTATCCATGCATTTGAAAAATAGTTCCTCTTCTGAGATAAGAGGAAAATTGAGTCTGATTCTGCTTTTGATTTCTTCAAAAGGATTAGCAGACTTTGATTTGGAAGGAGCACTGATTGGCTCTTTAATCGATTGAAAGCGATTTATGGCAGAGTTAATTTCTGCTAGATTATCTTCAATGGTATCATATTTAGACCACCAACGAGAGTGAAAGGTTCGATAAATATCGGGAAATCCGATTTTATCAACACCTTTTATTAATTCGCATTTGAAAATCCAAGGAAATCCAAATTCTGAGAAAAACAAAAATGTATCATACCAGAGGAAAGATTTCAATTTCGGGTGAACATTGGACCAAGAATTAAATGCCGCCAAAATTGGGTCTGGCAAAATAAATATTTGTGGAGCGTATTTGTTCCACCAGGAATAGAACCAATTTGGAACTATATGCAAATTTGCATCGAAGCATAATTTTAAAAACCATGTATGCTTGAATTGACTATTTTGATAGAGAAAAGCTTGATTCCAAGCTTCAACATAGTCCCAATAATTGAAATAATTTCCCGTTTTTAATTGTCGGGATTTATTTAGATCAAAACCCCACATTGAGGGAGAAAACACTTTTTTGATTATGGCTTTGCTATAGCTGATACTGGAATTTATACCAGAAGATTTATTAAAATTGTGGTGAATTTCCACAGATTCAGATTCTATGAGAAAGGATTCATAGAATAAGCGATTTTTGCTATTAGCAAAAGGAGAATTATTAGAATCAAGATAGTATTGCTTGATTCTCCAAGGATCTATGATTTCCTTGTGATAATCCGATTCAATTGTGAAAACAAATTCCATTTCTTTATTTTCCAAAAAGATTGGTTCTGAATTGAGAACCTTGCTATATTGATCAGCTTTATTAGTTGGAGATTTCCCTTTATTGGGAGTGAATGATTCACCCTTTTGTTTTCTGATTTTTGAGACATTATGGTTATAAATTCACCATAAGTCTATCTCTTCCGAATTAGGAAGGGTTGGACATTGGGGCATGCCTCGCCATCGACCTTTACCACGATTAGCCATCCTGCAAATATTCACGAGATAAAAAATCAGGCAAAGAATTATTACTGCCTTTAATATATTCTATTTCAAAATCAAAAACAGATAATTCTGCTTGCCATCGGGCAAAAATTTGTTTTGAGGATAAATTTTTAATATTCTTTTTTAATATTTGTTTGATTGCAGAGCAATCAATTCGTAAAAGGAATTTTTTATTCAATAAATCATCTTGAAATTTGATGATACACTTAACCACTGATAAAATTTCTTTATTGACAGTAGAATAATTTACTTGGGCATTTCTCTAAATTCCTAAGTAGAATCTAATCAATTCTTCTTTTTTGGAGTGAGGATTTAATTGTTTTAAAATTCCTCCGAAGCCGATATTAGAGGCATCAATTTCAACTATGTTAAAATAGTCAAAATTTGCCAAATTTAGACAAGGTAATTCTTTTATTTTTGTTTTTATTAATCGAATACTATTCGTATGACTATCTGTCCAAGCAACAGGATTTTTGGAAAGACGATTATACAAGATTGCAGTATCATTGGATAAATTTTTATAATAATCAGCTAAATAATTTAAGCTGCCTAAAAATCGTTGTAATTGATTTTTATCTAATATTTTATTGGGAAATTTAGAGGTGAATTCTATGCTTCTATTAATTGGAATTATTGTTCCCTTAGTAATATTATGACCTAAAAATCGAATTGTGGTCTGAAATAATTTCATTTTTGGTTGAGATATGACTAAACCATTTTTCTTGATTATATTTTTTAAACATTTTAAAAGTTTAAAATGTTGACTGATATCTTTAGAGAAGACTAGAATATCGTCAATGTAAACTATTATAAAATTAGAATATGAATTGAATATATCATTCATAATATTCTGAAATTCAGAGGGAGCATTTTTTAATCCAAATGGCATTACGTTCCATTCGTAATGACCAAAAGGTACTATAAATGCAGTTTATATTTATCAGATTCATTTATTTGAATCTGCCAATATCTAGATTTCAAATCAAATTTGGAAAAGATTTTAGCGTCATACAGGCGATCTAATAAATCATTTTTATTAGGAATTGGGTACCTAATCCATTTTAGGCAATCATTCAGAGGTTTATAATTAATTGCTAATCTAGGAGTTCCTCTCTCCTTCTCGGCAGCATTGTTGACATAAAATGCGGAACAACTCCAAGGGGAGTAGGATTTTCTAATTAATCCTTTAATTAACAAATCTTCTATTTCTTTTTTACAAAGTAAAAGAAGATTTGGTTTCATTTGACTAGGACGTGATTCTGTCTGAATCAATTTTTCCGAAAAATCATCATTATACGGAAGATTTATTATATGCTGTTTTCTATTCCTAAAGGCATTTGGAATATCACTGCATATTTCAGAGATAAATTCTTTTTCTAAAAAAGAAATTTGATCTCGAATTTTTTTATTTTTTAACTCTTCGTTGAGAGATAAAAAAGTTATTTCATTTTTTAACAAATTAATTTGTTGTTCCTTATTATAAATAAGGTTTCTATTAATCACATTAATTTGAGAATTGTGAATAAAATTAAATATGATTTTTTGGCCGTCATAATGACCATGAATTCCTGATTCATCTAATTTATCCAAAGGCAAAGTTTGAGATATGAATGGAATTCCTAAAATTACCATTTGAGATAGATTTTTTATTAAGACAAAATTATTTGGTATGCAAATTCCATTGTTACATATTAACACATTTGTTAATTTAAAATTTAAGGACATTCGTTTTCCACTAGCGTTAGATAACGCTTGAGAAGTCTTTTCGAAATATTGAGTGGGAACTAATCCTTCTTGAATACAGTTAAGGTCAGCTCCTGTATCTATTAAAGCGGGAATATTTTTAATTGAATATTCCTTATTGATGACTATGTTTATTTTGATAAACCATTTCGATAAATTTTGTGTTTTTAAAATATTAATATAAGGTGATACTTCATCAACCTTATTTTTGGAAGGTAATATTGCTTCTGTTTTTAATATTGCTTCAGTGAATCTTTGTTCTAAAGACAAATTGCTTTCTTGAAGATAAAACATATCTGTTTTTAATTGAGTAATTCCGGTTTTTATAAGGTTTATTTCACCTTTTAAATCATTTATCGTGATTGACGATGTAGGGACTCTATTTTCTAGTCTATTAAAGACTTCTTTTAGAGTATATGCTTCCTGAATTGGTTGCGGATTTTGAGGAATATTTTTACAATTATCTAGATATTTTTCTAGAAGCTTTCTTTTTAGAGTTGGATCTGTAATTTGATTCATTAAGTCTAAGTATTCTGTCTGATCATTAGTTGAGACATTAATTGATAATCCATTCATTTCAATAATGACTTTATAATAGTCATTAGATTTTTCTAAATTATTATTTTCAGAATTTATTAAATTGCAATTGCAATTTTTAATTGAAGATTTTGAATCGGACGAAGAATATTCGTCTTCCTCTTCTTCTGAATTTTCTTCTTCTGAAGAAGAATTTAACAATAATTTTGTTAATTGAATTTTTAAACTTTCATCTAGATTAAGGTTATTTAATTTCTTTTGTAATTTACACTTATTCGAATAGTGGCCTAATTTACCACATTTATAACATGTAATAGATTTTTTTCGAAAATCTTTATTTTTAGGTTTTCTATACCTTTTAGATTGGTAGTCTGGATTATACTTCCTATTGGAAGATTTATTCTTAGGAACTATATCTTTATATTTAGTTCTCTTCTTATGATATTTTTGTTCTTTATAATTCCTTTCTTTAGGAATTTTAGTAGGATAATTAATTTTATCATTATTAAAAGCAAATTGATCACAAAATTCTCCTAATTCATTTTTACCAGAAATATTTTGTTTTTTCATTTGATTTTTTAATTTTATGTCATTACATAAATTTAATCCTTCTTGGATTATGGTTCCAATTAATTGACCATACGTATGTTGGTGATATAAAATATTTATAGCATCATTTTTATCCCTAAGGGATTTTCTTAACTTTTCTGCAAACAGATTAGGTAAGCCATCAATAAATTTAGCTTTCCAATGGTCATTATTACCATCGGTTCGCTGCATTACTTTTGTAAGAAATAAATCTTTATACCATCTAAAATGGGTTAAAGACGGACATCTTAAATTTTGTAGTAATTGTCTACTGATCTCTTTTTGATTTTGCTAATTTCCTACAAAATGTAAAATTATGGTTTGCATTAAAGTATAAACTACATCTTCTTGACTTATCGTAGTTTGATCTTCTTGTTTTATTATCTTTTGGGCAGACAAAATTTATGTCTTTTGAATTGGACTAAGAATATTATCCCACCAACCCTTAAGGGTTCCGGTGAAACCAGTAGTTATAAAGATAGATACTTGTTTATCACTATTACCGTACTGTTTACAGACGGTGCTATACATCATCATTTGATGTACTAATTCAAAAATCTGATCTTCAGATTTTCCATCTATATTTCATTCGTATATGGTTTTACCATGATACGATTTTTGAGATTGGAAAGAATCTTCTTCATAAAGAAGATTCATTGGGGTAGGACGTTGATAGTAATATTTACTATCTACCATCCCAATTTTTTCTCGATAATGTATCGACCTATACTTCCTTTCAGGAGGTCAACCGATCATCACAAGTGTCAACTGATCCGTCCAATAATCTAACTCGCAACCTTTGCCTACACTTAACAAACTTACAACAATCAACATATCCATAATTTGAAACATCACGATTAACAAATTTTAAACAATCCAACATTAACTTCAACAAATAAATAAAAAAACCTTTTGTACCTAAAACACATAAGTAATATACACTGATAATTCATTATGACATGTTTCAAAAAGTGCGATTGCTACATTCCACCCTCCTTATTTGAAATTCTATGTTGAAAATTTAATGTTAAAAAGTTTGGGATACTTTCCTTCCATGTTTTGTTGTCCTCAAAATTTAATGTTAGAAAGTTGTCTTTCCTATGCCCTAAGCCCTAATTGCTAAGCACAAAGCCTTAAGCCCTAATCTAAAGACCTAAGCCCTAAGCCATATCTTGTAAGCCCTATGCCCTAAGCTCTAGCCCTAAGCTCTAAGCCCTAAGCTCTAAGCCCTAAGCCCTTAGCAAAAAGCCCTAAGCCCTAAACCATAACCCCTAAACCCTAAGTCCTAAGCCCTAATCCCTAAGCCCTAAGCCCTAAGTTCTATCCCCCAATCCATAAGCAAAAAGCTCTAACCCCTAAGCTTTAAGCCAAAAGCCGAACAACTTAAGTCGTAAGTCATGTGAGGTAAGCACTATGCTTTAAGATCAAACCCTAGCCCAAAGCCAAAAGCACTAAGCCCTAAGCACTAAGCCCAAAGCACATAACCTAAAGCTCGAAGCCCATGGCACAAAGCCCATAGCCCAAAGCCCTAAGCCTTAGTCCCTAAGCTCCAATCCATAAGCCCTAAGTCCTAAGACCTAATCCCTAAGCTCTTAACCAAGAGCCCTAAGCCAAGAGCCCTAAGCCCTAATGACACGCTCCAAGATGCGGAGGTGTCGGGAAGAGAGGAGATGACAACAATCTGCCGAGAGAAAGAAAGGTAGGCAGCAACAGGGGATTGGGCAAGGAGAACTCCAAACGCATACATGGGCTTTAAATTGGAGGACTTAAACCTTTGAGAGTGGGCTAAGTTTGACCAAATTTACAGCTTAAAACACGTGCGGATCAATAAAATACACGGAGGCAATATTAGGTGCACAAACAGACAAAGCTGAAAGAAACAATGTAGGGGTGTTGGGGAGACTTCTGCACAACTTCCAATGCAGGGAGTCTGGGAAGGTGGAAATTGGCAGAACTTAACTTCAGCGAAGTAAGAAGAAATTGCAAGTGGTTTGAGGGAAANGTTGCATGATGGAAGGTGTGTGGGCTGTTCTCGGATAGCCACCCCTTCTGGATGCCTCTGTAATGGCGATGGTTGACCGGGAAATCTTTCTCCACAATTAATTCTCTGCAGCTGGATGGAAACCTTGAGATGCTGGCTACATTTCGTATGAAGAACGTTTGGCAAAATAATGTGTGAGACGTTGTTTAAACCGCTGCCCAAGGCTCAGAGGTCAGATTGTACCGAAGCCCAAAATGTCAACATCTTCATCTTGGATGGTTGGGCCATGGAATGCATCAATCACACTAGTAATCTCGGCCACTTCATCCCAAAACAACCTACAAAATGAACAAACACATTAGGAAACCAATTGGGTTGGCCTTGGGTTAGAAAACCCGTGGCCAAGCCCAAGGTGGCGTTATCGCAAGGTAGGCTCTTGTTAAGGGCTTCTTGTTGCTCATCATGAACACACTCTCGAGTGCTCACTCCCGCGGGTTCCTCTTTGGCTAAGGCATCCTGAGGCATGTCACCTAAGCCCTAAGCCTTAGACCTAAGCCCTAAGACATAATGCCTAAGACATAAGCCCTAAAAACAAAGCCCAAATCCCAAAGCTTTAAGCCCTAAGCCTAAAGCCATAACACCAAAGACCTTGGACTAAGGCCGAATCCCTAACTCCTAAGCAATAAGACCTAAGCCCTAACTCTTAAGATCTATGCCAAAAGCCATAAGCCCAAAGCCTTAAGTACTACGACCTAAGCCTTAACGCAAGCAGCCCTAGCTCTATGCCATAAGCCTTAAGTCCTAAGATATAAGCCCAAAGCCTAATACCTCAATCGCTATGCCCTAAGCCCTACGCCCTAAGCCCTATGCGCTAAGCTTAAAGCGTTAAGCCCTAAGCACAAAGCCCTATGAACTAGCCCTATGCCCTAAGCCCTAAGCCCTAAACACTAAGCCCTCAGTGATATGCCAAAAGCCTTAAGCCATAAACCCTAAGCTTTTTTCCATAACCCCTAAGACGTGCCCTAATCCAAAATCCCTAGGCTCTAAGCCCTAAGCCATAACCCTAAGCCTTAAGCACTAAGCGCTATGCCCTAAGCCCTACGCTCTCAGCCCTCATCCCTAAGCCCTAAGTCCTAAATACTATGTTGTAAGCCTTAAGCTCTGAGCTGAAAGCCCTAAGCCTAAAGCCCTATGCCTAAGCCTTATGGCCTAAGCCTAAAGCCCTATCCCCTAAGCCAAAGGCACTATGCCCTAACAGATAAGCATTAAGACCGAAGCTCAAAGGCAAAAGCATAAAGCCAAAGGCAAAATCCATAAGCCTAAAACTGTAAGCACTACACCCTAAGCACTGAGCCGTAAGCTTTTATTGTATGCCATAAATGCTACGCCATTAACCCTAGCCCTAACCGATGAGCCCTAAGTCCTTAGAACTAAGCCCAAAGACAAATGCCAAAAGACCTAAGCCCTAGCCCAAATCCATAATACTAAAACCTAAACATTAAGATCCAAACCCTAAGCCTTAAGCCATAGCCCTAAGCCCTAAGCGGAAAGCCTTAAGCCCTAAGCCCAGAGCCCTAGGTCAAAGCCCTATGCCCTAAGCATAAGTCCTAAGTCATAAGCCATAAGCAATAACCCATTAGCCCAAATCTGAAAGCCTAAAATCCTAAAGCCTTCAACCTTAAGCACTAAGCTCTAAACTATAAGTCTTGAGCATTAAACCTGAAGCTCTGCCCTGAGTCGTAAACCTAAATTCCTATCCATAAAGCCCTAGTCTTGGAGCCTAAAGCCCTACGTACAAAAACCTTAGCCATAAGCTCGAGGCTCTAAGCCCAAAAAAAGCCCTTAGCCCTAAGCCTTAAGCCCTTAGCCTTAAGCCTTAGACCAATGACCTATGCATTAAGCCCTAAGCCCTAATCTTAAAGTTCTAAGCCCTATGCCCTAAGCCCAACTTCGTAATAAGTAAGAACTATGCTTTAAGCTCTAACCCTTAGCCCTATGGCCTAAGCCAAAAGTACTAAGCCCTAAGCCCAAAGCCCATAGCCTAAAGCCCATAGCCCGTAGTCCGTAGCCTATAGCCCTAAGCCCTCAGCCTTAATCCCTAAGCTCTAATCCATATGCCATGAGCCATAAGACCTAATCCCTAAGGTCTAAGCTGAAAGCCCTAAGCCTAGAGCCCTAAGCCCTAAGCCCTTAGACCTAAGCCCTAAGCCCCTTAGATCTAAGCCCTAAGACATAAGCCCTAAGATCTAAGCCCTAATCCCTAAAACTAAATACCGAATCCCAAAGCTCTAAGCCCAAAGCAGAAAGCCATAACACTAAAGACTTTACACCCAGTCCCTAACACCAAAGCAATGAGACCTAAGCCCTAACTCTTAAGAACTAAGCCCAAATCCATGAGCCCAAAGCCTTAAGCACTAGACCCTAATCCCTAAGACCTACGCAAGCAGCGCTAGCCCTAAGCCCTAAGCCTTAAGTCCTAAGAACTAAGCACAATGCCCCAATTCCTAAGCCTTAAGCTCTAAGCCCTAAGCCCTATGCACTAAGCACAAAACCTTAAGCCCTGAACCCAAAGCCTAAAGCCCTATGCCTTGAGGGAAAAGCAGTAATTTTGAAGCACTAGGCACTAAGCCGAAAGCCGAAAGCCAAAGCCCAAAGCCCAAAGCAATAAGCCCACACCTCTAAGCACTACGCCATACACCCTAAGCCCTAAAAGCTTGTATTTGTATGCCTTAAATACTACACCATCAACATCAGGCATAACCCATAAGCCCTAAGTCCTAAGAACAAAGCATGAAGCCTAGTGCCCCAAACCCTAAGCATCTACCAAAAGCACCAATACCTAAGCCCAAACCCTGAGCCTCAGGCTCTAAACCCTGAGCCCTAAGCTCTAAAGCTCTATGCCTTAAGCCCCAAGTCTTAAATCATGTGCCTTAAGCACTAAGCCATGAGCTCTAAATCCTGAGCCCGTAGTTGAAAGACTAAATCCTTAAGCAATAAACCCTTAGCACTTAGCACTAAGCCCTATATGCGAAGTAATAACCATAAGCCATAAGCCTTAAGCCTTAAAACCAAAGCCCAAAACTTTAAGCCCTAACCCTATGCCCCAAGCCTTAATCCAAAGCCTAAATCTCTAAGCCCTAGGCTCTAAGGCCTAAGCCCTAAGCTCTAAGCCTGAATCTCTAAGATCAAACCCAAATCCCAAAACACTAAGCTCTAAGCCTAAAGCCTAAAGCCTTAAGCCCAAAGACCTTAGCATTTGGCCCAATCTCTAACTCTTAATCGCTATGCCATAAGAAAAATACATTAAGAAGTAAGCCCTAAGCACTAAGCCCCAACATAAAACTGAAATTATAAGCACTTAGCCCTGCACCCAAAGCCCATAGCTCATAGCTTAATACATCTACTTTAAATTATTTGAAGAGGTCGAAGTTAATTGACCAATTGAAGACCACTTAAAAATTCGAATTCCAAAACAGCACATAATTGTTCGAAATTTGTCAACTTGACATAATACACACAAATCGTGCACAATTAACCACTTATGGCTAATACATAAACTTAAATATCATTTTAGGGTAACAGTAAATACTTTAGAATAGAGAACTTCAAATCTAAACCTCTCGGTCGTGGGTTTCTCCTGTCCTTCATTTTCTTGCCTTAGGGGTGGACTAACTTCACTTTAGGTGCACAAAACTCTTTCTCTTCTTCAACTTCTAACAAAAACTTCACCACAACTCTCAAATATGGAGAAAATACAGCAAGGGAGAGAGAGCATTTGCGTAGCTCAAAGATGGCTGAAGATAAAGTTTAGCTAGGGTTAAAATGAAATGGCAAATCATGCAAGGTGGAGGTGGAAAGTAAGTACGCGGTGTCTTCAATCCATTCTATCTCTTCTAAGCTGCTCCTCAAAGTCACCAATCATCTTAATCTAACTTTAATAATATTAATTTGATTTATCCTAATTTTCCATAAAAATTTTGACTCCTCCTTTAATTATCTCTGAAGATCCGTCGATCGGTCTTATAAAGTGCCGATTGCAATTCAGGCAAAACACATTAAATTGTCGACCTCTAAATAATGTATCGACCTATACTTCCTTCATGGTCAACTGATCATCACAAGTGTCAACTGATCCCTCCAATAATCTAATATTCCCTTTTCTATTTTACTCGCAACCTTTGCCTACACTTAACCAACTTACAACAATCAACATATCCAAAATTTGAAACATCAATATTAACCAACTTTAAACAATTCGACATTAACTTCAACAAACTTTAATAACAAAACATTCTGTACCCAAAACCACATAAGTAATATACATTGATAATTCACTTATGACATGTTTCAAAAAGTGTGATTGCTACATTCCACCCTCCTTATTTGAAATTTTGTGTTCAAAATTTAATGTTAAAAAGTTTGGGATACTTTCCTTCCATGTATTCTTGTCCTCAAAACTTAATGTTAGGAAGTTGTTTTTACTATTCCCTAAGCCTAATCTCTAAGAGCAAAGCACGAAGCGCAAAGCCTTAAGCCCTAATCTAAAGACCTAAGCCCTAAGCCCTAAGCCATATCTCGTAAGCTCTATTCCCTAGGCCATATGCCCTAAGCTCTAAGTCCTAAACTCTAAGCCCTAAGCACTAAGCCTTAAGCCATAAGCCCTACGCACTTTTCCATAAGCCCTAAGCCCTAAGCCCTAAGTTTTAAGCCCTAAGGCCTAAGCCCTAAGCCAAAGCCCTAAACCCTAAACCCTAAATCTTAAGCCCTAAGCCCTAAGCCCTAAGTCCTAAGTTCTATCCACTAATCCATAAGCAAAAAGCTCTAAGCTTAATCCAAAAGCCCTATGCCATAAGCCGAACAACTTAGGTCGTAAGTCGTGAGAGGTAAGCACTATGCTTTAAGATTAAACCTTAGCCCTAAGCCAAAAGCGCTAAGCCCTAAGCACTAAGCCCAAAGCCCATAACCTAAAGCTCAAAGTGTCACATCCCAATTTTCATACTTTCTTTTTATTCATAAGAAAATACTATTTTAACACATTTTATAAAAATTATAGCGGAAGACTTAATGATAGTTAAATCCATTTGATAAGAACACCAATTAACCATATAAAACTTCTTAATTAAACATTGTATTCGTTCAAAACATAAGGTTAATTTACAAACTTTGATAAATATGTATTATCAATCTCTTTTAAACATTACACATTCCAAAACACTAAACATCAAAATACATCTCCCACCGGTCGTCACTTAACGATCCAAGCATCTGCACCGGCTATACCTCCTCCACCACGTTGTATCAATGATAAGGAAAAACCTCCTCACCACTAATCTCATCACCTACAATACAAAGCTTAATCTAATGAGCTTAAGGCTCAGTAAATAACCATACATGATTCCTTAATGCCTACATGAATATGCATTTCTTAAAACATGTTCCATTTTCGTTTCATTTGATTTCTTGATACTTTTACTTTGGTGTGGGCGTCACAACGTACAGGGAGGGAAAAGCACCATTTGGTCTTCTTCACGGGCAGCCCAATGAACACCATTTGGTCCATTTAGGACAGTTCATGAGCACCATATGGCCCGATCCGTAAGACAGCTCATTCCATCCCACCCATAGCTTGATACTTACATGCTTTACATATCGAATATTGAAGATTACAGAATAGAGGATTGGCACCGTATGCCCTTCCTCGAGACAGCCTTACTCTACTCCCTCCACAATATCCGGTTGAATCATCATGAAAACCATGCATGTAAAACATTTTTGTTCTTTTCATAAAACATGATGCAAGATCAATTGTACATATGCATGACATACAACATTCATATAACCTATAATGATAATATTAAATTTAACTTAACATATCAATCATCAAACAATTGCAAATAAGTACACAAACAATCCCAAGAGTTTGGGTCGGTGTATTGTGCAATACACCCCAACAGAATATTATCCATACTTAATCTAGCACCTAATCAATTCAAATCATAATCCATAAAGTCTACTCTTTGTATTGTAGTCCTAATTGGGCCAAACACATTCAGAGTTACTTACTTGAAGTCCTTAGCTTTAAGTTGATCACTTAATCCCTTAATCTTCAACACTTATCACTTGGTAACTTTAATACATAAAAGAAAATTGAGTGAGGAATCTCGGATATACCCTGTTTTACAGTAATTTCCAACAACTATAACTTGAGATACACAAGTACAATTACAATGATTCCAGTGTCATAACTTTTGTGAAGATGTCTACTTTAAGTCATCTGAAGAGAGTAAAATCAAATTACCACTCGAAAACCTTGTAATAATTCAAATTCTAAAACTGTGCAGATTTGTCCGAAATTGGGAAATCTTGATATAACTTTAAAATTCATGCACTAGCAACCATTCTGAACCTACCATACCACTTAGATATCAATATAGGGTAAGAATTGATACCTTAAAGGAAAGAAAACTTGCACCAAAGTTTCCAAATTCGTGGCTTCCCTGTTTTCCTCTTTTCTTGCTTCAATAGTGCACTAAATCTCACTTTTATGCACTAAATACCCTCACACACTTCAACTATCCTTAAATCTTCACTTTTCTCCTACAAAACTAGAGAGAACTTGAGAGAAGGAGATGAATTTCGTGGTTTTCCCCATCTGATTGGAAATCTCTTCATAAAAGCTAAGGAGGAGGTGGAGAAAGCATGAGGTGTTTTCTCCTCATTCCACCCCACTTAAGCTGCTCCCCAAATTCACCAATCATATTTATTTAACTTTAATAATAACATTTTGATTTATATTATTTTTACACAGATAATTAAGGTGGAGGTGGAAGAAAGCATGATGTGTCCATTCAAGTATGAGGTGTCCATTCTATAATCACTAATTAACTTAGGTTAATCTTATGATTGAGAGTTTTATTTATTCTAACTTTCCTTCAAACCCTTCATACACGAAACAATTTTTTTTTATCGATCACAACTTCTAATTTACCGTACCATCAAAACTAAATCACAAGATCATTGTACCATACACAAAGTGCAAGGGTGTTACACAAAGCCCATAGCACAAAGACTATATCCCAAAGGCCTAAGCCTTAATTTCTAAGCTAAAATCCATAAGCCCTAAGCCCTAAGACCTTATCCCTAAGCTCTAAGCGAAGAGCCTTAAGACAAGAGCCCTAAGCCCTAAGCCTTAAGCCTTAGGCCCTACGCCTTTAGACCTAAGCTCTAAGACATAAGCCTTAAGACCTAAGACCTAAGCCCTAAAAACAAAGCCCAGATACCAAAGCTTTAAGCCCTAAGCCTAAAGCCATAACTCTAAAGACCTTAGCCTTACACTGAATCCCTAATCCCTAAGCAATACGACCTAAGCCCTAACTCTTAAGGTCGAAGCAAAAAGCCATAAGCCCAAAGCCTTAAGTACTACGACCTAAGCATTAAGACCTACGCAAGCAAGCAGCCCTAGCTCAAAGTTATAAGCCTTAAGTCCTAAGAACCAATCCCAAAGCTCAATGCCTCAACCCCTAAGCCTTAAGTTCTAAGGCTACTCCCTAAGCCCTATGCGCTAAGCGTGAAGCATGAAGCCCTGAGCCCATAGCCCTATGCACTAAGCCCTATCCCCTAAGCCATAAGCCATAGCCCTAAACACTAAACCCTAAGCACTAACACCTCAGCAATAAGTGAAAAGCCTTAAGCAATAAGCCCTAAGCTTTTTACCCTAACCTAACACGCTCGGGGATAGGAGAGGTGTCAGGAGAATAGAGGACAAAGGAAAATTAGCAATCTGCCGAGAACAAAGAAGGTTGGCAGAAACAGGGGAGGAAACTGGTTAAGGCCACAAATATACACGTGCGTTTGGGCTAATATTTGGTGGACTTCAACTTTAAGGGACGGTTGGGGCTTGGTCCAAAATTCAGAGGGGTAGCACGTGTAGAACTTAAAATGGCACGGGTCTACTTTCTGTCATACGTTAAATAGACAAACCAGCTTTGACAGAATAGAGGTATGGGAAAGACCTCTGCACAACTCCCAATGTAGGAAGTCTGGAAACGTTAAAATTGGCAGAAATCAACTTCAAGAAAAGGGGAGGGAAACTGCAATTGGTTTGGGGAAAAACGCATGGGTAGATTAAACGATATGAGAGATTGAAAATCAGTCGACAGTATGGTCAGACTTCAGGCACTCGGGTGAAAGACAGTGGAAGGATGAATGCACAACTCCTAAATGGAAGAAACA
>QAOC01035373.1:111624-155402 GCA_003255005.1 Begonia fuchsioides | reverse complement strand
ACTAAATTATTACACAAAGTTGTCAAAAGGAAAACATGCTTTCCCCTTCATGTTTTGGTGATTTGGGGCCACCTTAATGCGCCACCCTTGAACTCCTCTTCCTTCATCAAGTGTGGTTGGCCCATGAAATGCATCAACCCCACTTGACAACTAGGGCTCACCATGCCCTTCATCTTTGGCTTCTTGATTAAAACTTTATAAAACAAGCTTCCTACAAAATCAACAAACTCATTAGAAAATAGTTTGCTTCCGCTTCTAGATGTGCTAATCTGTGGCACATCATAACCCCTAAGACGTAAGCCCTAATCCCAAATCCCTTGGCCCTAAGCCATAAGCCCTAAGCCCTAAGTCCTAAGCCCTAAGCCCTAAGCTTTATGCCCTAAGCCCTAAGCCTTACGCTTTAAGCCCTAAGCCCTAAGTTTCAAGACATATGCACTAAGCAAAAAGACCTAAGCCCTAAGCCCTAAGCCTTAAGTCCTAAGTCCTATGCCCCAAGTCCTA
The DNA here is from genome assembly GCA_003255005.1 of Begonia fuchsioides. Taxonomy (NCBI): domain Eukaryota; kingdom Viridiplantae; phylum Streptophyta; class Magnoliopsida; order Cucurbitales; family Begoniaceae; genus Begonia; species Begonia fuchsioides. The sequence goes on along the minus strand of QAOC01035373.1, from coordinate 154,901 downwards.
AGTACTATGTTGTAAGCCCAAAGCCCTATGCCTAAGCCCTATCCCCTAAGCCTAAAGCCCTATCCCCTAAGCCAAAGGTACTAAGCCCTAACCACTAAGCATTAAAGCCAAACCTCAAAGACAAAAGATTAAAGCCTAAAACCGGAAGCACTACACCCTACGCCCTAAGCCGTAAGCACTACACCCTTCGCCCTAAGCCGTAAGCTTTTACTTGTATTCCATAAATGCTACGCCATTATCCCTAGACCTAACCCATAAGCCCTAAGTCCTTAGAACTAAGCCCAAAGACTAATGCCGAAAGACCTAAGCCCTACCCAAAATCCCTAATACCAAAACCTAAACATTAAGATCCAAACCCTAAGCCTTAAGCCATAAGCCCTAAGCGCTAAGCGCAAAGCCTTAAGCCCTAAGCCCAATGCCCTAGGTCGAAGCCCTATGCCCTAAGCCTTAAGTCCTAAGTCATAAGCCTTAAGCCCTAACCCCTTAGCCCTAAGCACTAAGCCCTAAACCATAAGCCTTGAGCATTAAACCTAAAGCCCTGCCTTAACTCCTAAACCTAAATTCCTATCCCTAAACCCCTAGTCTTGAAGCCTAAAGCCCTATGTACAAAAACTTAGCCATAAACCCTAGGCTCTAAGCCCAAAAAAAAACCCTTAGCCCTAAGCCTTAAGCCCTTAGCCTTAAGCCTAAGACCAATGACCTATGTGTTAAGCCCTAAGCCCTAATCTTAAAGTTCTAAGCCCTATGCCCTAAGCCCAACAATGTAAGGTGTAATTCATCAGAAGTAAGCACTATGCTTTAAGCTCTAACCCTTAGCCCTACACTCTAAGCCAAAAGTACTAAGACCTAAGCACTAAGCCCAAAGCCGATAGCCTAAAGCCCAATGCCCGTATCCCGTCGCCCAAAGCCCTAAGCCCACAGCCTTAATCCCTAAGCTCTAATCCATAAGCCATGAGTCATAAGACCTAATCCCTTACCTCTAAGCTGAAAGCCCTAAGCCTAGAGCCCTAAGCCCTAAGCCCTAAGCCCTAAGCTCTTAGACCTAAGGCCTAAGGCCTAAGCCCTAATCCCTAAAAACAAAGGCCAAATCCAAAAGCTCTAAGCCCAAAGCCAAAAGCCATAACACCAACACCTAAGCAATAAGACGTAAGCCCTAACTCTTAAGAACTAAGCCCAAATCCATAAGCCCAAAGCCTTAAGCACTAGGCCCTAAGCCCTAAGACCTACGGAAGCAGCCCTAGCCCTAATCCCTAAGCCTTAAGTCCTAAGAACTAATCCCAAAGCCCAATGCCCCAATCCCTAAGCCTTAAGCTCTAAGCCCTAAGCCCTTAAATCATAAGCCCTATGCACTAAGCGCAAAGCCTTAAGCCCTGAACTCAAAGCCTAAAGCCCTATGCTTAAGCCAAAATCACTAAGTTCAAAGCACTAGTGACATGCAGGGGATGCCTTGCATGGAGCCATACCTCAAGGAGCAATCACCCGAGCTCGAGCTAAGGAGTTTTCTTATGGAGGAACCAACCAAGAAAGACTAGGAGCAACCCAAACATCTCATCACATGGGAAGTCTTGGAAAAGGAGGTCAATATCGAGGCATCTTCGATCTTGGAACATGACGCGGNGGGGGTTAGATTTAGGAAATGGGAGAATCGGGTTATGGAAAACGATAATCTGATAATTCAAAAATTGGGACTGGAATTTGGACGGTGATAACTCAACGATGAGATCGATTTTATGGATGAAAAATTGAGTGGAACTTTGGGAAGAAGATAGGTAATAGTCCTCCAAAAATGAAAGAAATCACGTGGATGGATCACTCGGAATGCAATGGAACAGTAACGGTGGTCAGCGGTGGCCGAAAATTGATAACCGGCGGAAGAAATGAAATATCAAAGGAAAACAACGATGGAAGAAGGAGCTTATGGACTTCAAGCTCACCCTATGACCTTGAGAAAGGCTGGAGACTTTGAAGCAAGAAGAGATCTCCAGCTCAGAGGGAGAAATCTTGAAAAGAACCACGGTAGCCGGAGGAATTCCGGCTGTCGGCTGCCGGCTGAAATTGGAAAAGGCCCGAGAAGGGAAAGCTAAAAAGATTCTTTAATTCAAATTCCAAATTATCCTTAAAATCACGCAATGGGGGAGGTTTTATCTGCTGAGAAGAGTGGGAAAAAGGGAGGGGAAATTAAGGGCCAAAGGCATGCAACTTGCATGCTGGAAATTGAAATAAAGGAGGGAAAATTGGACCAATGAGATTGAAAAAATGTGAAAGCCACGTGATCTTGAATCCCCTCAGCCAATTTCCCTTCTTCCTTGGCCCAAAATACCCTTCTCTTAGCCGAAAATACCTCATGCAAAACCCCATGCAAGTATCCAAAAATAAACAAAATAAAACCTAGCCGAGAAACCCTCTTGGGTTCTTCAAATATCTAACATAAAATTCACGTAAAAATTAACCTAAAATTTTGATAAAATTCCAACTCGCCATGCAACGTGGTACTTCAATCGGGTTTGGGTTCAGGCTTGATTCCGAAGCTCTCGGTTTTTGGTTGCAAATCCTCCTTTTCTCCACGCCCGTTTATCATGTGTTTTGGCCTTGTTTGATCCTCTAAAGTTGGCTTAGAAATGTATAATTCTTCAATTAATTTTCCTGAAAAATTAACAAACATATTAAAAAAATTCCGAGATCGGGTTCGTGTGATTGCTCCGCTTGGCATGTCAATCCGTGGCATGTCAGAACACTTTGAAAGAAAGTGCAAAACTGAAGCAAGGGAGGAGGGAAACCCGGGTACAAGCCGGGTATAGGTCATAGCCTATGGAGCATGACTCAAACCCGATCGGCCTTCTCTCTCTAAAACTCTTTTCTCTCAATTTTTCTCTTCTTTTCACCTACTCTCTCTTGACCACAAAGATGGCCTATCATCAGCCATTTTCTAAAATTTATGAAGGGTTCATATGGTGAAAATACCCTTTTGCTAAATTTTTCCATTTAATTTTATCATTTTATCATTACTTGTTCCTTTAATTGCTAAAATACCTTAATTATCAATATTTAAGTCATACTTATCTTAACTAGTCAATTCACATTAATTCTAAGTTAATCCTCAGGGTTTACTTATTTAATTAATCGTTTTTAGTAAACCTTAATGACACCATAATTTTTAATAATTATGCCTTTAGGATTAGGCCTTTAACCTATAGTGACATGTGTCGTAGTCTCCAATTTGTCTTCCTTTCCTACTCCCTATTCAACATGTGTCACTTTAAACAAAGTCTAATACACCATTTAATAGCTTAAGGCACTTAATATGTACACTGGTATTACACTAAGTTCTATTTCCTAATGCCAAAGCTTAAAGCCCAAAGCCTAGTGCCATACACCCTAAGCCCAGAGCCCTAAGCACAAAGTACTCAACCATGAGCTTAAAGCTCCAACCCCTCAACCGTAATCATTGTTCTAAGCCCAATGCCATGAGCCCAATGTCCTAACCTCTCATCCCAAAGTCCAAAGGCCTTAGCCTAAAGCATTAATCCCTAAAGCCTTAACCCCTAGGCTCTTAGCCCTACACCCTAAGCCCTACGACCTAAGCCTTAATCCCTCACCCATAACCTTGAAGCCCTTAGCTACAATACCAAAGATCAAAATGCTATGCCCTTAACCCTTAAGCCCTAAGCTCATGCCTAAGCCCTAAGCCCAGAGCCCTATATCCTAAGCCCTTAGCCCTAAGTCCAAAGTACTAAGCCTGAGCCCTTAATTGTAAGAACAATCCTAAGCCCAATTACCTAAGTCCAATGCTCTACGGCCCTAAGCCCTAAGCCACAAGCTTCAAGCTTTCAAGTCAAATTTCAAAGCCATAAGCCAAATATCATAGGCCTTGAGCCCTAATCTCTAATGCCTAATCCCCAAGTCCTATGCCCTAAGCACAAAGCCTCAAGCCTAAAGCCTAAACCCAAAGCCAAAAGCCAAAGCACAAAGCTTAAAGCCATAAGCCATAAGCCCAAAGTACTAAGCCCTAAGTTCTAAGCCTTAAGCCCTAAGTTGTTAGCCCTAACCTCTAAGCCATTAGCCCTAAGCCCTGAGCCGAAAGCTGAAAGCTGAAAGCCTTAATACCTAAGCCCAATTCTCGAACCACTAAACTGTGAAATCTACAACCAAAGACCAAAGCCTAAAGAAAAAAGGTGAAAGCCAAAATCTTAAAGCCCAAAGGCAAAAACCCTAAACCATAAACCCTAAGCTTTAAGTTCAAAGCCCTACAAACAAAACACAAATTTTAGAGCACAAGGCCCTTATCTTTTATGCCTAAGACCAAAGCTAAGTCTTTAGCCAAAAGCCCTAAGCCTAAAGCACAAAGGTCAAGGTCTAAAGCAAAAGCCTTAAGCTCTAAGCCCTTAGCTTGTGGCCCTGAACCCTAAACCCTAGTCCCTAAGCCCAAAGTCTTAACTCCAAAGCCTTAAGCCCTAAACCATATGCTTAGCCAAAAGCCCAAAATCCTTATTCTTTAGACGTAAGCTCGCACTAAGTTAAAATCTCAAAATCCTTATCCTTTAGACGTAAGCCCGAAGTATAAAACTCTTAAGGTGTAAGCCCTAAGCCCTAAGCCCAAAGCCTTAAGCTCTTAAACCAATGTCCTAAACCATAATCCATAAGTCCTAGACCAAAGCCTTGAGCCAAACTCCCTAAACCCTAAGCCCAAAGCACTAAGCCATAGGCCCTAAACCTTAAGCCCTAACACCCATCACCTAATCCCTAATTCCAAAGCACTAAGAATAAATTTTGAAGCACTAAGATATAAAACCTACACACAAAGACCAAAGTCGTATCTCATAAGCCGTTAGCCCAAATCCCTAAGCCAAAAACCTAATGCCCTTAGCTCTAATCTCAAATCCCTAAGCTCAAACCCCTAAGACCAAAGTCCTAAACCATAAGCTCAAAGCACTAAATCATAAGTCCTTAGTCATAAGACCTAGGCCTAAGGCCTTAATTTTAAAGAGCAAAGCACAATTTTAGAAGCCCTAAGCCCTATCCCATATGCCCTAAACCAAAAACCCTAAGCCTAAAACTGAAAACCCTAAGGCCAACACCCTAAGCTCTGAACCCTAAGCGTTAACTTTAAAGCCCTAGGTTCTAAGCCTAAATCCCAAATCTTAAATCCAAAAGTTATAAGCCCAAAGCCTAATGCAATAATCGATGAGCCCTTAAGTCCAAAGCCCTATTCCATAAGCATTATTCCTTAAGCCTTATTCCCAAAGCTCAAAGCCTAAAGCTATAGCCCAAAGCCATAAACCTTAAGGCCAAAGCTTGAAGCCCAAAGTCATAAGTCGTAAGCCAAATGCTACAACCCCTCAGTCCAAAGCACAACTCCCTAAGAAAAATTTCCTAAGCCCTAAGCCCTAAGACATAAGCCCACATCCTTAAATCATTTGTCTAAAAGACTCATTCCTAATCCATAAGCACTAATCCCTAAGCCCAAAGTAAAAAGCTCATAGCCCTAAGCCATAAGCATTAACCTATATCGCTAAAGCCCTTAGCCCTAATCCCGAGCCTTGAGAACTATCCCATAACCCCTAAGCCCTAAGCCCTAAGCCCATGCCTAAGCCCTAAGCCCAAATCCCTAGGTCCTACGCCCTTATCCCTAATTCCTAAGCACTAAACCATAAGCCATATGCACTAAGCCCTCAATTGTAAGCACATCGTAAGCCCAATCCCTAAAGCCAAAAGCACTAAGCCTTAAACTCTAGTCCCTAAACCCAATGCCTTATGCCTTAAGCGCAAAGTTCAAAGCCAAAAGACCTAAGCCCTAAGCTCTTAACCCAAAGTTTAAAGCCTTAAGCTAAATACCTATTTCCTAGGCCCTAAACTTTAAACACAGACCCAAAGACATAAGACCAAAGCCTTAAGCCTTAAGCCATAAGCTTAAAGCTTGGCCTATCGGCTAAGTCGTAAGTCTCATGCACTAAGCTATAAGACCAAAGCCCAAAGCCCAAAGCCATAAGCCTAAAGCCTTAAGCCCTAAGCCTTAATCCTGAAGCCCTATGCCCTAAGCCAAAAGTCTCAAGCCCAAAGTCATAAGCCCCAAGCCCTAAGCCCAAAGCCTTGGAAGCTAAATCATAAGTACTAAGCCCAAGGCCTTAAACTCTAATACCTAATTGTAAAGGCCAGTGACCAAAGCCTTAAGCCATAAGCCCTAATCCCTAAGTCCTAGGCCCTATACCATATGCCCTAAGTCCTAAGCATTAAGCCCTAAGCCCAAATCCAAAAGCCCAAATCCAAAAGCCCAAATCCGTACGGCCTTAAATCAAAGCTGCAAGCTCTAATCTATATGTCCTTAGCCCTAATACTTAAGCCTTATGCCCTAAGCCAAAAACCCAAAGAAGTCAGCCCCAAGCCCCAAGCCCAATGTCGAAAGCCTTAAGCCCTAAAAGCTAAACCATAAGTGCTAACGCCAAAGCCTTAAAATCTAAAACCTAACAACAAAGCCCAAGGACTAAAGCCTTAAGACCTAAGCTGTAATCCCTAAGCCTTATGACCTAAGCCCTAGGTCCTAACCACTAAGCCCTTAACCCTAAGCTCAATGCCCTAATCCCCAAATACTAAGCTTAAAGCCCTAGCCGTAATGCATAATCTATATGCCTCAAGCTCTAAGCCCTAAGGCAAAAGCCCTAATTGCTAAGTTGTACTCCCTAAGCCCAAAGACCAAACCCTAAGCCCTAAGCCCTAAGGACTAAGCAAAGAGCCCTAAGACCAAAGCCATAAGCTCTATGCCTAAAGCCCATAGCCCAAAGCCCTTATTGCTTATGTAACGTCCCTTCTTTCTTTACACTTGTTTCATTTTCTGAACATTTTAATTTAATAAAAATGTGTGAATTAATCCATTTACGTTAAAATACAACGGAAAATTATTTTAAAAGCAAACCCATTTAAATTATCAAACCAACTCACAATTTACATTTCATGTTCACAAAACATAAGGTTTACAAATCATTATAAACACTTATTTTACAAAATATGTTTTTTGATACCAAAACCATTCTTAAAAGCAACTTTCAAAACACATATAAGTTCATTTTACATGCAACACCACTGGTCGAATTCGCTTAACGATCCCAAGCATCCGCACCGAACATACTCCTTCACTGCAATAACCTAAGAACCAGGAGTAAACTTCTCACTTTCAATGTCATCAACTACATTACAAAGCTTAATCTAATGAGCTTAAGGCTCATTAAGTAACATACAATGTCCTAAACATGATCTACATTACTATGCATTTTTTAAAACCATGCAATTTTCCATATACATTTATTTCATTTGTTTTCACGTATTTACTGTAGTGTGGGCAACATATCGTACATGGATGAAAGGCATCACATTGTCCAGGACAGCCAAATTAATGACAACCAACCATACATTCACAGTATATGACAGCTAAGTTCAATCTCACCCAGAACATTAGATAATTATGCATTATGAATTAAATATTGAATGTATGACAAAATTGAGAATGATTAGCACCATATGGTCTCCCTCGAGGCAACTTTACTCAATTTCACCTTCAATAATCAATTGGGTTACATCATATAAACCATTCATGTAAAACATTTTTGAATTTTTTTTAAAACATGATGCATGAACATGGTGATATACGATTTTAGCATACCCTCAAGTAATGACATTAAATTCTAATACAATATATCAAATAATCAATCAATAGAAAAAATTCAAACAAACAATCATCAAATGCCTTGAGGTCGGTGTATTGTCCGTTACACCCCAAACAGTCCAATATCGTGCATGAATTATAAAAGTCACACCGTTTTAACCGAAATAACTTCTTGCGCAATTCATGCCTTTCTGTTTTTATGACCAGCCATTTTTTTTTTATTTCCATTTCAAATTGTTCTCTGGACTTCTTATCAATACGAGGTGATCGTAACACAGTATATAAGACTCGTGATTCAGGCATTTTAACTGTAACAATTCATATAAATCCTCAAGAACTACTCTTTGTGATGTATACCCATTTCTAGGCAAAAGACAAGCAATGTTGACTTACCTTAGGTCCTTAGCTTAAACTTGGTAACTTGATAGCTTAATTTCTTCCACTTGATTACTTGATAACTCGAATACCACAAAAGAAACTCAAATGAAAAATCTCAGAAATGCCCTGTTTTTGCAGCAAATTAAAACCTCTGTAACTTGAGCTACACGAATCCATTTAAAGTGATTCAAGTGTCATAATTATCCTTAATATGTCTAATTAAATCATATGCAGAGTTTGAAGTTAAGTGACAAGTGAAAGACCACTTAAAATTCGAATTCCAAAACAGCACATAATTGTCCAAAATTTTTCATAACTTGACATAATACATGCAAATCATGCACAATCAACAACTTCAGGCTAATCCAACAACTTTAATATCATTTTAGGGTGAGGGTTGATAACTAAGAATAGAGAACTTCAAATCCTAAACCTCTTGGTCGTGGGTTTCTCTTCTCCTTCCTTTCCTTGCTTTTACACTGGACTAACTTCCCTTTAGGTGCACAAAACTCTTCTCTTTCTCAACTTCTAACCAAAACTTCACAACAACTCTCAAATATGGAGAAAATAGAGAGAGGGAGAGAGATCATTTTCGTAGCTCAAAGATGGCTGATGATGAAGTTTGGCTAGGGTTAAAGTGAAAACGTAAATTATGCAAGGTGGAGGTGGAAAGTAAGCACGAGGTATCTTCAATCCATTCCACACCTTCTAAGCTGCTCCTCAAAGTCACCAATCATCTTAATCTAACTTTAATAATATTAAATTGATCTATCCTAATTTTCCATTAAATATTGGCTCCTTCTTTAATTATCTGTGAAGATCAGTCAATCGGTCTTATAAAGTCTCGATTGCAATTCGGGCAGAACACATTAAAGTGTCGATGTCTAAATAATGTGTCAATCTATACTTCCTTTAAGGGTCAACCAATCATCACAAGTGTCAAACGATCCGTCAAATAATCTAACAATCACTTTTCTATTTCACTCGCAACCTTTACATACACTTAACCAATTTCCAACAATCAACATATCCATAATTTGAAACATCATTATTCACAAACTTTAACAAACTTTAATAATAAAACGTTTTGTACCCAAAACCACATAAGTAATATACATTGATAATTTACTGATGACATGTTTCAAAAAGTGTCGGTGCTACATTCAACCCTCCTTTTTTGAAATTTTGTCCTCAAAATTTAATGTTAAAAATTTTAGGATACTTTTCTTTCATGTCTTGTTGTCTTTCTTAAGTAGCTTTTTCTATTGCATGATTCCTCCACAATACTTTGACTAATGGAAATTGTTTACTTCTTAACTCCTTTACTTTATAGTCAAGTATCTTAATTGGTTTCTCTTCATAGGTCAAGGTTGGTTCCACTTCAATGATACTTGGTTCCACCACATGATTCGGATCATGAACACATTTTGTAACATTGAAACATGGAATACATTATGAACTCCTTACATGGTTGATGGCAATTCCAACTTATAAGCGATTTTCCATATCTTATCCACAATAGGAAAAGGTCTAACAAACCTTGGAGTGAGTTTTCCTTTCTTTTCAAAATGCATGACACCGTGGAGAAATTTTCAAAAAGACTTCATCACCCTTTTTAAATTCCAGCTCTCTTCTTTTTTGATCGGCATAGCTTTTCAACCTACTTTGACCTATCTTGATTCTTTCTCAAATAGTGTTTATTTGATCCACGGTCTGCTGTAAAAATTTTGGACCATAAATTTGAGCTTCACCAACCTCATCCCAATACAAAGGAGATCTATATTTTTTACCATATAAAGCTTCGTATGGTGCCATACCGATTGTAGCTTAGAAAATATTATTGTAAATTCCACTTGTGGCAATAGCTTACTACATGTTACTTGGAAATCAAAAACACATGCCCTTAGCATATACTCCAACATTCGGATTGTTCCTTCAGTTTGGGCATCAGTTTGTGGATGAAATGTTGTACTAAAACTCAAGTTTGTCCCCATCGCCTTATGTAAGCTGTTAAAATTTTTTTATGTAAATCTTGAATCTCCATCTGAAACTGTAGAAACTGGAATCCCGAGTAACCTTATAATTTCTTGTATATATAATTCTGCATATTGGTACATAGTAAATATCTTCATTATTGGCAAAAAAATGGGCAATTTCGTAAGTCTATCAACAATTACTCAAATGGCATCATGTCCCTTTGTAGTTTTTGGCAATCCCATAACAAAGTCCATCAAAATGTACTCATATCTCCATTCTGGGATTGGTAAACATTGTAAAGTTCTGACTGTTCTTTGATGTTTAGCTTTAACTTGTTGACATGTGTAACAAAAATTGACATGCTTCATTAAATCTTTTTTCATACCTGGCCACGAAAAATGTTTTTTTAAAATTACAATACATCTTAGTGCTTCCTGGATGCATTGAGAATACAGATGAATGAACTTCTGTCAATATGTCTCTTCCTAATTCCCAGTCATTCGGAACATACCACCGATTCCTGAATTTTAATATTCCATCACTTGAACAAGTTAGTTCGAAAGAAGCAGGTTCTTTGCCCAACATATAATGTTTGTGCTTCAGATCATTGCATTGAGCTTCTTTATTTCTATCAAAGATAGTTGGCTTTACCGATAGCGTCGCAAGCATAGAGGTCAAATCAGATACTACCTCTATCTCAAATTTTTCCATATTTGTTTGAAGCATTATAGACATTGCCGACAACCTTGATTGAACAAAAGTAGATTTTCGACTCAATGCATCAGCTACCACATTGGCCTTTAGAGGGTGGTAATTGATTTCAAAATCATAATCTTTAACAAACTCAAGCCATCGCCGTTGTCTCATATTTGCGTAAATAAATATTTCAAACTCTTATGCTTTGAAAATATCTCAAGTTGTTAACCATATAAGTAATGTCTTCATATTTTTAAAGCAAAAACCACTGCAGCTAATTCTACATCATATGTAGGTAATTTTGTTCGTAACCCTTTAATTGTCTAGAAGCATAATCAATCACTTTTCCTTCTTGCATTAATATGCAGCCCAAGCCAAATGTAGAAGCATCTAAATAGATACTAAACTTTTTGTTCTCTGTTGGAATAGTTAAAATTAGAGCCGTTGTTAATTTCTACTTCAATAACTCAAAACTCTACTCACTCTGCAGACCACCAAAATTTCATATTCTTCTTTGTTAATCAGGTCAATGGAATTGCTATTTTAGAAAACCCTTCAATGAATTTTCAATAATATCTAGCTAATCTGAGAAAGCTACAGAATTCACCAACATTCTTTGGCGATAGCCATTCCATAATAGATTCTACCTTCACTAGATCAACAAAGATACCATCCTTAGATATGACATGTCCAAGAAAGTTAACTCTATCTTTGCATTCGGAAAACTTAGCATGCAACTTTTGCAGCTTCAAAGTAGATAACACTACCTTCAAATGCTCCACATGTTCCTCCTCTGATCGTGAATAAACTAATATAACATCAATAATACGATCACAAATTTGTCTAGAAATTCCTTGAACACCCGATTCATTAAGTCCATAAACGCTGTCAGCATTTGTCAAACCAAAAGACATCACAAGAAACTCATAATGTCCATATCGGGTTCTAAATGTAGTTGTAGGAACATCCCTCGCCTTAACTTTCAATTGATAATAGCCGGATCTCAAATCAATTTTCAAAAATACACATGAACCTTGTAATTGGTAAATAAATCATCAATTCTTGGTATAGGGTATTTATTTTTTATCATCAATTTATTCAACTCATGATAGTCAATGCACATTCTGTGAGATCCATCCTTCTTCTTAACAAACAAAACTAGTGCCCCCCATGGCGAGAAACTTGGTCGTATAAAACCCTTATTAACTAACTCTTCTAATTATGTCTTTAATTCCTTTAACTCCATTGGAGCCATCCTATACAGGTTTTATGACACTGGTTCTGCCCCAAGGTATACATTAATCAAATTTTCAATCTCTTGATCCAGCAGTAATCTTAGTAGATCATCCAAAATTACTTCTGGAAAATCTTGAATCACCAGAATAGTTTGTAACTTCATTTTAGACTGTTTATGCACATTACACTTGCCAAGAAACCTTCACATCCAATTTCCAATAATTGCTGAACTGTAACAAATGATACGACAAATGTATATGTAGCATTCCTCATTGCTTGAATGGAATATACTTTCGTGTTAGGAGGTTGGAAACTAACTGCTTTGGTCCGATAGTTTATAGTTGCAAAATGTTGAAACAGCCAGTCTATCCCCAAAATAACATCGTAGCCTCTCATATCCATAACTATAAAATCAGCATATAATTTTCTACCATTCACAGACAAACACAATCCAACAACACATAATTCAGATGTAACTACTCCCCAGACAGTAACATCACATCATAATAATGCTCAGCTACCATTGGTGAACAATCAATCTTAACCATAAATGCAGACGACATAAAAGAAGGAGTGGCACCAGAATTAATCAACACATAAGCAGACACATCATTAATCAAAATGGCACCTGACACAACAGATGGTTGATCCACATCCTCAACCTTAGTAAGTGCAAACACTCTTGGAGTTATAACACTATCCTGTACCAGCCACACAATCTCCAAAATATTTTTTTACCACATCTTGAACATTGATTGGATTGAAAAGACCCTTGGATATGCTTTCCCTTATCTTGTTCATTTTTGTCTACACAAGGCCTCTTCATGCCCTTTGACTCTTGCCATCCATTATTTTGTTGAGCCTGAACTGTTTTGAAAAATTTCCTTTGAGATTCTCTATGCTTATGGAATTTCACCCCAACTTTCTCCACTTCCAATGCCTTAGTCGCCACATTAGAATATGTCACATTTTCCTTTGAGTATATCCTTTGAGATTCTCTATGCTTCAAAATGTCGAATATATTCGGCTATGGTTCCAATCTAGCATAGTTGAGTAAATTGTACCGTCTTGCTTGTGCGAACAACATTATTAAAGTACTTGTCATAAAAACTGCTCCCAACTCATCTCCTTTACATTATGGGTAGCTTTAATAGACTACTCCTAACTCATCTCCTTTACATTACAGGTAGCTTTAATAGTGTTCTACCATAATAGTGCATCACTTTCCAGCATAAAATACCGCACATGTCACTTTCTCCCCATCTTCTATTTTGGCATAGTCAAATATTTCTTCCAGCTTCCTAATCCACTCTTTAGCGTGCATAGGATCTGCCGATAGACCATCATAACTTGGTGGATGAAGGCGGCAAAACCTCTTACAACTCGGTTGACTATGACTATTCCAAAGATCACCTCCTTGTACCTCCCTTGCTCTATATTGTTCTAAATATTCAAATTAATGACCCACAATATCCACCAATGTGTCAATTGCTTCATTACTACCTCCTTCAACTGGTCTATGTGCTTTTGGCATTTTCTATTGATTTAAAACAAGCAAACAAGTTACATAATTGAAGCAAATACTTATAGTGGATGAAGTACCTCTGTGCAAATTCTTGAACCGCTAACCTGTCTACATAACTAATTTTCAAATCTGGTGGGCTCTGACAGCGTACTGTAACATCCCGTCTTTCTTTAAACTTGTTTTTTTTTTCTAAACGTTTTATTTTAACAAAATTGTGTCAATTAATTCATCTACGTTAAAATACAGTAGAAAACTTTATTAAAAGCAAACCCATTTAAATTATAAAAGCAACTAACAATTTACATTTCATGTTTTTAAAACATAAGGTTTACAAACCATTACAAAAACTTATTTTACAAAATATGTTTTTTGATACTAAAACACATTCTTAAAGAAACTTTCAAAACACATATAAGTTCATTTTACATGTCACACCACCGGTCGAATTCGCTTAACGATCCCAAGCATCCGCACCTGACATATTCCCTCCACAGTACTAATCTAAGAACCAAGAGTAAACTCCTCACTTTCAATGTCATCAACTACATTACAAAGCTTAATTTAATGAGCTTAAGGTTTAGTAAGTAACATACAGTGTCCTAAACATGAACTACATTACTATGTATTTTATAAAACCATACAATTTTCCATATACATTTATTTCATTTCTTTTCACTTATTTACTATAGTGTGGGCAACACGGCGTACATGGATGAAAAGCATCATATGGTCCAGGACAGCAAAATTAATGACAACTGTATAGTATGCAGTATAGGAAAGACAAGTTCAATCCCACCCAGAACATTAGATAGTTAGGTGCATTATGCATTAAATATGAAAGAATGACCAAATTGAGGATTAGCAATGTATGGCCTCCCTCAAGGTAGCTTTACTCAATTTGACCTTTAATACAGTTGGGTCACATCATATAAACCATTCATGTAAAACATTTTTGTACTTTTATGAAACATGATGCATGAACGTGGTGACATACGATTTTAGCATACCCTTAAGTGATGACATTAAATTCTAATACAAAAAATAGCAAACAGTCCAATATCGTGCATGAATTATAAAAGTCATATTTTAACTATAACAGTTCATATAAATTCTCAAGAACTATTCATTGTAATGTAGACCCATTTCTAGGCAAAAGACAAGCAATGTTTACTTACCTTAGGTCCTTAGCTTAAACTTGGTCGCTTGATAGCTTAATTTCTTCCACTTGATTACGTGGTAAATATAATACCATAAAAGAAACTCAAATGAGAAATCTTTGAATTGCCCTGCTTTTGTTGCAAATTCAAATCTCTGTAACTTGAGATACACTAATCCCTTTAAAGTAATTCAAGTGTCACAATCATCCTTAATATGTTTACTTTAAATCATCTGCCGAGGTCTAAGTTAATTTATCACTTGAAGACCACTTAAAAATTCAAAATCCAAAACTGCACATAATTGTCTGAAATTTCGCATAACTTGACATAATACAGGCAAATCATGCACAATCAACCAATTAAGGCTAATACATCAACTAAAATATCATTTTAGGGTGAGAGTAGATACCTTAGAAATGAGAACTTCAAATCCTAAACCTCTTGGTCGTGGGTTTCTTAGGGTGGACTAACTTCACTTTAGGTGTACAAAACTCTTATCTTCCTCAACTTCTAACCAAAACTTCACCACAAATTTCAAATATGGAGAAAATACAGAGAGGTAGAGAGAGCATTTTCTTAGCTCAAAGAGGCTGAAGATGAAGTTTAGCTAGGGTTAAAATGAAAAGGTAAATTATGCAAGGTGGAGGTGGAAAGTAAGCTCGAATACCTAACTGTGAAGTCCTAATCCAAAAGACATATGACCTAAGCCCTAACCAAAAAGCTTAANTGTCCGGTCGACATACGATCCAATGTCTTGAACTTTAATTGTCTTCAGCCGGTCGACATACTTGATAGGTGGTCGACATATGATTCTTCTCTGGTCTTTGAGCGGTCGACAGAACTTCTTACCTGTCGACATAAGTTGCTTCTTCGACCCTTCTGTTATCCGTTCGGTCGACATATTGAGCAGTTCGGTCGACATACTGCTGCACTTGCTAGACTTCAATTTTATCTTTCTTACATAATTAACATAGTTATCATCAAAAATAATTGATTGCTTTAAAACCTTTTAAAGCCAACAACTTCACCGCAACTTCCTCCACTTCCAATGCCTAGTCACCACATTAGAATATGTCACATTTTCCTTTGAGTATATCCTTTGAGATTCTCTATGCTTCAAAATGTCGAATATATTCGGCTATGGTTCCAATCTAGCATAGTTGAGTAAATTGTACCGTCTTGCTTGTGCGAACAACATTATTAAAGTACTTGTCATAAAATATACTCTTAAACTGCTCCCAACTCATCTCCTTTACATTATGGGTAACTTTAATAGACTACTCCTAACTCATCTCCTTTACATTACAGGTAGCTTTAATAGTGTCCTACCATAATAGTGCATCACTTTCCAGCATAAATACAGCACATGTCACTTTCTCTCCATCTTCTATTTTGGCATAGTCAAATATTTCTTCCAGCTTCCTAATCCACTCTTTAGCGTGCATAGGATCTGCCGATAGACCATCATAACTTGGTGGATGAAGGCGGCAAAACCTCTCACAACTCGGTTGACTATGACTATTCCAACGATCACCTCCTTGTACCTCCCTTGCTCTATATTGTTCTAAATATTCAAATTGATGACCGACAATATCCACCAATGTGTCAATTGCTACATTACTACTTCCTTCAACTGGTCTATGTGCTTTTGGCATTTTCTATTGATTTAAAACAAGCAAACAAGTTACATAATTGAAGCAAATACTTATACTGGATGAAGTACCTTTGTGCAAATTCTTGAACCGCTAACCTGTCTACATAACTCAAATCTGGTGGCCTCTGACAGCGTACTGTAACATCCCGTCTTTCTTTAAACTTGTTTTTTTTCTAAACGTTTTATTTTAACAAAATTGTGTCATTTAATTCATTTACGTTAAAATACAGCGGAAAAATTTATTAAAAGCAAACTCATTTAAATTATAAAACCAACTAACAATTTACATTTCATGTTTATAAAACATAAGGTTGACAAACACTTATTTTACAAAATATCTTTTTTGATACTAAAACACATTCTTAAAGAAACTTTCAAAACACAAATAAGTTCATTTTACATGCCACACCACCGGTCGAATTCGCTTAACGATCCCAAGCATCTGCACCTGACATATTCCCTCCACTATACTAATCTAAGAACCAGAAGTAAACTTCTCACTTTCAATGTCATCAACTACGTTACAAAGCTTAATCTAATGAGCTTAAGGTTTAGTAAGTAACATACAATGTCCTAAACATGAACTACATTACTATGCATTTTATAAAACCATGCAATTTTCCGTATACATTTATTTCATTTCTTTTCACTTAATTACTATAGTGTGGGCAACACGGCGTACATGGATGAAAAGCATCATATGGTCCAGGACAGCCAAATTAATGACAACTGTATAGTCTGCAGTATAGGAAAGCCAAGTTCAATCTCACCCAGAACATTAGATAGTTAGGTGCATTATGCATTAAATATGAAAGAATGACCAAATTGAATATTAGCAACGTATGGCCTCCCTCAAGGTAGTTTACTCAATTTGACCTTCAATACAGTTGGGTCACATCATATAAACCATTAATGTAAAACATTTTTGTACTTTTATGAAACATGATGCATGAACATAGTGAAATACGATTTTAGCATACCCTTAAGTGATGACATTAAATTCTAATACAACAAATAGCAAACAGTCCAATATCGTGCATGAATTATAAAAGTCATATTTTAACTATAACAATTCATATAAATTCTCAAGAACTATTCATTGTAATGTAGACCCATTTCTAGGCAAAAGACAAGCAATGTTTACTTACCCTAGGTTCTTAGCTTAAACTTGGTCACTTGATAGCTTAATTTCTTCCACTTGATTACGTGGTAAATATAATACCATAAAAAAAACTCAAATGAGAAATCTTTGAATTTCCCTGCTTTTGCTGCAAATTCAAATCTCTATAACTTGAGATACACTAATCCATTTAAAGTAATTCAAGTGTCACAATTGTCCTTAATATGTTTACTTTAAATCATCTGCTGAGGTCGAGTTAATTTATCACTTGAAGACCACTTAAAAATTCAAAATCCAAAACTGCACATAATTGTCTGAAATTTTGCATAACTTGACATAATACATGCAAATCATGCACAATCAACCACTTAAGGCTAATACATCAACTAAAATATCATTTTAGGGTGAGATTAGATACCGTAGAAATGAGAACTTCAAATCCTAAACCTCTTGGTCGTGGGTTTCTTAGGGTGGACTAACTTCACTTTAGGTGTACAAAACTTTTATCTTCCTCAACTTCTAACTATAACTTCACCACAACTTTCAAATATGGAGAAAATATAGAGAGGTAGAGAGAGCATTTTCTTAGCTCAAGAGAAGTTTAGCTAAATTATGCAAGGTGGAGGTGGAAAGTAAGCACACGAGGTGTCTTCAATCCATTCCACCCCTTCTAAGTTGCTCCTCAAAGTCGTCAATCATCTTAATCAAACTTTAATAATATTAATTTGATTTATCCTAGTTTTCCATAAAATTTTGGCTCCTCCTTGAATTATCTATAAAGAACGGTCGATCAGTCTTATAAAGTGTCGATTGTAATTTAGGCAAAACACATTAAAGTGTTGACGTCTAAATAATGTGTTGACCTATACTTCCTTTAATGGTCAACCAATCATCACAAGTGTCAACTGATCTGTCTAATAATCTGACATTCACTTTTCTATTTTACTCGCAACCTTTACCTACACTTAACCAACTTCCAACAAGCAACATATCCAAAATTTTAAACATCATTATTAACCAACTTTAAACAATCGAACATTAACTTCAACAAATTTTAATAACAAAACGTTTTGTACCCAAAACAACATAAGTAATGTTCATTGATAATTTACTTATGACATGTTTCAAAATGTGCCGGTGCTACAGCTTAAGCCCAATGCCCTGAGCCCATAGCCCAAATCATAAAACCCTTATCCAAAAGTTGTAATCTCAAAGCCCTAAGCTCGAATACCTAACTGTGAAGTCCTAATCCAAAAGACATATGACCTAAGCCATAACCAAAAAGCTTAACAAATAGGCCCTAACCCCTAGGACCTAAGAGCTAAGTCATAAGCCTTAGGCCCTAAGCTCAAAAGTGTTAAGCCCAAAGGCTTTAGCCCTAAGCCCAAGGCCCTTAGCCCAAAGCTCTAAGCCTTAATTGCTAAGCGCTAATGAAATGCTACAAAAACCATCAATGGGAGCCACGCCTCAAGGAGTCATGACCCGAGCCCGCACCAAGGAATTTTCTAACAAGTGTTCTCTTTTTGTAGGGGATGTCTTGCAAGGATTCAGTGTAATGGACCCAACATAGAAAGATAAGGAGAAGCCCACGCAACTCCGCATTTGGAGAGCTAGCTCGGGAGGCTATGGAGGTTGGATGGAAGAGTGAGCCCAAGCCCCCATGCTAGTTGTCCAAGCAACAAAGCATAGAGACCACAATTTGATCCGGCACAACTGGACCTCAAATCTTGCTCTGCCAATTTGACAGTAGGCCCAGCCTCTAATGAAGACAAAGTCTTCATAAGAAATGTAGTCAATCTCTTAAGGTTTCCAGAGAGTGTCAAAACGTTCAAATTGAACTCTGTTTGCTTTGTCAAACAATGCGATTACAGAGAGCCCATATCACAGAAGAGCCTTACCCGGGAAGAATGTTTTCCCCATTTTGAAGTCCACAAGCCTCAAGAAATTGGTCCAAGCCCAATTCCAAGGGATAAGGATGCCTTACTCTCAGCCTCTTGAATTTTTTTGCTCTTTCGGCCTTAGAATTTAGGGCTTCGCACTTAGAAATAAGGGCTTTGGGTCTGGAGCCTTGGTCTTTGGGCTTAAGGTATAAGGCTTACGGCTTAGTGCTTAAACAAAAGGGTTAGGGCTTAGGGCTTCATGCTTAAGAAATATGGCATTGGGGTTTTTGGTTATGGATTACGGCTTAGGGATTAGTACTTTAGGCTAAGGATTTAGGGCTAAAAGCTTAAAGCTTAGGCCTCTAGGCTTTGGGCATAGGGCTTAGGGCTATTGGCTTAGGGCTATTGGCTTAGGGCTTAGGATTTTGAACTTTCTTCCTAAGGCTTAAGATTGAGAACTGTGTGCTTAAGGTTGAGGGGTTAGAGATTAATGCTTAGGGTATAGGGCTTTGAGCTTTAGCTTTAAGGCTTAGGGCTTAGGTTCTAAAGCTTAGGCTAATGGCATAGTGCTTGGGGCTTAGCTCTTAAGGCTTAGGTCTTATGAACTACAGCTATGGCTTTGGGCTTTTTGCTTCAGGCTTTATGCTATGGATTTTACGCTTAAGGCTTAGGCTTTAGGGCTTTAAGCTTAGAGCTTGGAGCTTAGGGCTTAAGGCTAAAGGCATATGGATTTAGACTTTGGGATTTTTGCTTTCGGCTTAGGGCATTGGGCTTAGAGAATTGAGCTTGAGGCTTCAGCCTAAGGTCTTTGAGCTTTGGCCTTAGCGCTTAAGGCTTAGTTCTTTTGGCTTAGAGCTTAGAGCTTCAATCTTTAGGCTTAGAGCTTACAACTTAGGGATTTTGGCTTTAGGCTTATGCCTAGGGCTTAGGGCTTAGGATTTGGGCTTTGCTTTACAGCTTAGGGCTTGGGGCTAGGGCCTAGGGCTTGAGGATTAGAGCTTTTGGCTTAGGGCATAGGGCTAGGGGATAGGGCTTAGTGCTATTGGCTTTATGGCTTCAAGCTTAAGTCTTCAGGCTTAGGGCTTCAAACATATGGCTCATGGCTTCAAAATTTGGGCATTGGGCTTTGTGCTTATAGCTTAGGGCTTAGGGCTTAGGGCTTAGGGCTTAGGGCATAGGGTATGTGGCTTTGGTTTTGGTGCTTAGAGCTCAAAGCTAATGGCTTAATGCTCAAGCTTATGGCTTTGGCTTTAGTCTTTGGAATCATGCTTAGGGCTTAGAACTTTAGGTTTCAGGCTTAGGTCATATGGCATAGTGCTTTTGTATTAAGTCCAGAGATTTTGGATTGGGGCTAAAGTGACATGATATGGATGGTCCTAAAATTATCTTGCCATAATTGTTTATCTAATATGTTTGCTAATTTTGTAGCTCTTTATTTCATTGAAGAATTCAACCTTGGTCGGCTCAAAGGCTTCACCAAATTAGAGTCAAACCTTGGCCCAAGAGCCATTTGAAGGAAATGAGAAATTAGAGGACAACCAAGGTAGATATCGAGCCGCCCAATCCTTCCCTTTTGAAGTCGAGCCATGACCCAAGTGGCTCTTGAAGGAAGGAGAATGTTCCATTGGAAAAATTAAATGTAACACTTAGATTTAGGGTTTAGTTTTTGGACAAAATTTATATTTTGTTCATGGCCGTTTGAGGCCATTTTAGGGCGCCAACTTGGATCCCTTTTGGTGGAGATGGGGACCACATGCTAGTGGTCCAAGCAACAAAACATGGGGACCACATTTGGATCTAGCACAATTGGACCTCCGATGCTTGCTCAGCCATTTTGACAGTCGTCCTCAACTCCACTAAAAACAACGTCTTCATGAGAAATGTAGCCAACTTCGCAATCTTTCCATAGAGTGGTCGAACATTAAAATTGGACACCTTTTTCCTAGTCCACCGAAGCAATTACAGAGAGTCTAGTGCAAGAAAGCTACCCGGGAAACAACTTAATGGGTTTCATGTGTAAGTCGTGGGTTTCATGTGATTTGTTTAAGCTTGTTTCTCTCTCTAACACCTGGGAGGAGGATAATCTCCAAGGTGAACGTTGGAGACAAGCTTTGGGGACCATTGTACTTTGTCCGTCCAAATCGGGTAGGTTTTAGGTGATGGTCCTTCCCCCTGCCTTTTGTGTTTTGTGCCAAATCGGGTAGGTTGTGTTTTGACCATCCGATTGGCCCCTCTCTCTCAGATTTTGAGGGAGTTTTAAGTCCTCTTTGGAGGCATTTTTGGATCAGTTTTTTTGGTGAATGAAAATTGTGCTTCTTGCATAATTCCTTGGCTGTGTTTCCGGCACCCAAGACTCGGCCCTCCGGTGAGTAATATCCGGCGACTTCCGAGAGTTCTCTCCTTGGTGTTGGCTTCCCTTCCAAGCTAGGGTTAGCTAAGCCGTGCTGCATATCTCCAGCCACGCCACATGGTCTCTAGGGTGAGTGTTCAATCCATAAGCTCTTCCTCCATCCCGGTTCTTTCTCCAAGTTTCCGATCATTCCCCCTTTCCACTTTTCCGGCAAGCTCTTTGAGCAGTCCCCACTGCCCTCTGCATAACATCCAATTCCCTTGAGCTACCCTCATTTTTGGAGGATAAACTCTACTTTCATCTCTAAAAAAACTCTTAAAATTTCAGCTCCAATTTACGTATGCAACCTGAGAATCAGAGTCCCATTAATACCCATTTCCGGCCCCTTTTCTTGTTTATTCCTCACCCGATATCCGTTTTATTCCACAGTCCATTATTGAATCTTGTCATAAAGGCTTAGGGCTGGCCTAGGGATTTAGGCTTTTTATTTAGGGCTTTGGGTCTAGTGCTTAGGATTCAGGGCTTTGGGCTTAGAGATTAGGTATTTGAACATAAGAATTTAGGCTTTTATGGCGTTGCTCTTATGGATTAGTTCTAGCCTTTGGGCTTTCGACTTTTTGCTTAGATTTTATTGTTAGGGCTTAGGTTTTGGTCTTTAGGCGTAGGGCCTAGGGCATAACACTTTGGTCTTTAGGCTTTAGGCATATGGATTAGGGTAGGGCTAAGGGCTTATAGCTTTGTTCTTTGCACTTACGGTTTTAGTTTTAGAGCTTATGGGCATAAGGTTCTACTCATTAGGCTTTTGGCTTAGGGCTTAGGGCTTAGGGCTTTAGGCTTTTGGCTTAAAGCTTAGTGTTTAAAGCTTAGGGCTTTGGCTTTGGGCTTTAGGCTTATTTCTTAGGGCTATTAGATTAGGGCAATGGGATTAGGGCTTTGTGTTTAGGGATTTGGGCATGGGTTTCAGATTTAGGGCTTCAGATTTAAGGCTTATGGCTTAAGGCTTAGAACTTGTTGCAAAGGGCTTTGGGCTTAAGGCTTTAGGCTTAGGGATAAGGGCTTAGGTCTTAAGGCTTCCCACTTTGGGCTTTGTGCCTTTGGCTTTTAGCTAAGGTATTAGGGCTTAGGAGATAGGGCTTCGAACTTTAGGCTTAGGGCTTAGGGCTTAGGGCAAAGAGCTTAGGGATTTAGGATTTAAGCTTAGAGCTTTAAGCTTAGCACTTAGGGCTTAAGCTTTGGGATTTAGGCTTATGGCTTAAGGCCTTAAGATTAGTGATTAGGGCTTTGAGATTACGGCTTTGAGATTAGGGAATTGGTCTTAGGCTTAAGACTTTGGGCTTAAGGCTTAGGACTTAAGCCCAGACCTTTTGCCTTAGGGCTTAAGGCTTTGGGCTTTGAGCTTAGGCTTTAGGGTATAGGTGATCAGGCTTTGCTTCATGGGCCTAGGGCTCAAGGCTTTTGGCTTAGGGCGTATGGATAAGGGCTTAGGGAAAAGGGACTTTAGCTTTTTGCTTTTGGCTTGTGGATTAGGTTTTATGGATCAGTGCTTAAGGCTTATGGCTTAGGACTTACGACTTCAGTATTAAGATTTTGGGCATTAGGCTTATGGCTTCGGGATTTAGACCTAGGGCTTAGGGGTTTGGGATTCAAAAATAGGGCTTAGGGCTTTAGGATTAGGGATTCAGACTTAGGTTTTAGTGCTTAGCAGTTAGGAGTTAGGACCTTGGGCTTATGCCTTTGGGCTTAGACATCAGTGCTTAGAGGATAGGGCTTTGGGCTTATGTTTTAGCGCATTGAGTCTAGGGTTTTGGGGTAAGTGTTTAGGGCTTTGGGAGGACGACTTAAGGGTTTAGGATTAGGGCTTTGGAATTATGTCTCATGGCTTTGGGCTTAAAGTTTAGTGCTTTAGGCATAGGGCTTAGTGCTTAGTGTATACGGCTTATGGGTTTAGGCTAAAAGGCTTAGGGATTAAGGCTTCAGGCTTAGGGCTTAAAGCTTAAGGCTTTTGACTTAGGGCTTAGGAAGTCGAGATAAGGGCATTTGGATTAGGGCTTTAGTCTAGGGTTGAGGGCTCATAGCTTAGTGCGTAGGGCTAAGGGCTTAGAACTTAGGGCTTAGGCCCGAGGGTTTGATGCTTTAGGCTTAGGGCCGAGGGCTTGATGAATTAGGCTTAGGGCTTTGGGCTTTAAACTTTTTGTTAAGTATTATAGCTTAAGGGTTTGGATTAAGACTTTGGGCTTAGCGCTTATTCCTTAGAGCTTGAGCCTTAGGGCTTAGAAATTAAGGATTAGGGCTTCGGTTTTTAGGCTTTGTGATTTGAGTTTTGGACTTTGGGCTTAGGGCTTTTGTGATTTTATCTTTCAGCTTTGGGCTTTTGGCTTAGGGCCTAGAGCTTAGGGCCAAGTTTAGGTCTTAGAGCTTAGGCCTTGTGGCGTAGGGCTTAGGGCTTTGGCATTGTTGCTTATGTCTTTGGTTTTGGATTTAATGCTTAGGCCTTAAAGCATAGGTCTTTGGGCTTAGGGCTTTTGTTATTTTATCTTTGAGCTTTGGCGACACGCTCGGGGTTAGGAGGTGTCGGGATAAAAGGGAACAAATGGAAAGACAAGGCAATCTGCCGAGAGAACAAGAATGACTGGCAGAAACAGGGGAGTGAATACACTAGAGCTCCAAATGCATATGGGCCCTTGGGCTAAGATTTGGAGGACTTAAACTTTAAGGAGTGGGCTAACATTGGCCAAATTTTCAGAGTGAGATCACGTGGAGAACTTAAAATGGCACGGGGTGAATTTCTGGTGCACAAATAGACAAAACTGTTTTAGGCAGTACAGAAGGTATGGAAAGATCTCTGTACAACTTTCGATGTAGGTAATCTGGGAAGCCAAAAATTGATAGAGAATAACTTCAATGAAAGGGGAAGAAAATGGTGGGTTTTTGGAGGCAAACTCACTACTGGATTATAAGTTATGA
This sequence comes from Begonia fuchsioides, assembly GCA_003255005.1. NCBI lineage: Eukaryota > Viridiplantae > Streptophyta > Magnoliopsida > Cucurbitales > Begoniaceae > Begonia > Begonia fuchsioides. The sequence goes on along the minus strand of QAOC01035373.1, from coordinate 130,310 downwards.
AAATTTGAAATCAGGTCGACAGAATGGGCTTGAATTGATTAATCCACTAGAAAGGTGGAGAAAGGAACGTGCACAACCTCGAATTGAAGAAATCTGGGAGTGACATGTAAAAACAAAATATTTCTAGATGTGAATGAGGAACTCACAGCCCAAATTTTAGGACATTAGCACACGGAAAAACAGAAGTTTGCACGGAGTGGACTTTTGATGCACAAATCCACTCGGTAAGGAAACCATAACAACAATAAACACCAAACAGCAAAAGATCCGAAAACAAATGGGATGGAGTGAGGGCTATGGGACTTCCAAGCTTGCCTTAATCCTAATCAAGTGAGGAGGAAGGTTGGAACAAAGGCTTAGTGATCCTAGCTAAATCACCAACACCAAGACAACAAAGAAGATTGGATATTACTCACCAAAATCCCTTGAAGCCGTGAGAAAAGTGGGTTGAGAGCTTCAAAGCTACTTCAATTTTTCCAAATCTTTTCTATCTTCCAAATGCAGAGAAGAAAGGAATAAAACCCTTCTTCCTACGAGCTACGTGGAGAAAATAATTACTACATACATTTCAAAGTAACTAGCAAACCTAAAAGCATGGCAAGTGGGCCCCTCCTTTGACTTCTACACTTCAAGGAGAGATGGAACTCTAAGGTTTGGTGTACCCCCATTCCTTAATGTTCCATAATCTTTCCAACTTGCTTCCACGTAATTTAGCACAAAAATAAAATGGATGACAAGTTTCTTGCATGGTTTCTACGAAAAACCAAAAACCTAATAGATGGGCCAAACCGATGATGGAATGTCCATAATCAAATGGACTTGAACACTTGTATCTTTTGGGCTAATGGTTGGGCACTTCCATGGGCTGCTAGCTGCTGCTCCCATGAAGGACAAAGATGAAATTCAGCCTTCCTTTCCGTTGGGGCCAAACATGGCCATGGATCAGCCACCATGGGTTGGATGCTCTTGGGCCGCTCCATCTTCTGGAGGCCTCTGTAATGGCGATCGTTGGCTGGGCAGTTGTTGTCCAAAGTTTATGCTCTGCCCCATGCTGGAAACCTTAAGATGTGGGCCACATTTTTGTAGAAGCACGTTTGTCCAAAACAGGTCCGGAAGGTGGTCGAAACGGCTGCACAAGCCTCGAAGGTCAGCTTGGGCCGAAACCAGAAATGTTGTTTTCATCACCATGGATGTTTTGATCACCCTTCCATGCCACGGGTACACTAAGTACCCTTACATGTGCACAAATTTAAGCTACTAATTATCATCCTAATTATTACATAAAACTAACTAAATTATTATACAAAGTTGTCAAAAGGAAAACATGCTTTCCCCTTCATGTTTTGGTGATTTGGGGCCACCTTAATGTGCCACCCTTGAACTCCTCTTCCTTCATCAAGTGTGGTTGGCCCATGAAATGCATCAACCCCACTTGACAACTAGGGCTCACCATGCCCTTCATCTTTGGCTCTTGATTAAACCTTTATAAAACAAGCTTCCTACAAAATCAACAAACTCATTAGAAAATAGTTTGCTTCCGCTTCTAGATGTGCTAATCCGTGACACATCATTTGGGGTTTTGGCTTAGGGCCTAGAGCTTAGGTCCAAGTTTAGGTCTTAGGGCTTAGGGCTTTGGGCTTAGGCATTAAGGCGTTGGGCTTAGGCATTATGGCTTATGGCTTTGGTTTTGGATTTAATGCTTAGGCCTTAAGGCATAGGTCTTAAGGGTTTAGGGCTTATGGCTTAGAGCTGAGGGCATGGTGCTTTGGACTTTGGCTTTATCATTTGGGCTTAGGGGATAGGGGATATGCCTTTCGGCAAAGGTCTTTGGGCTTAGGGCTCAGGTTTTAGTGCTTTGGACTCAGAGCTTAAGGCTTAGCTCTTGTGGCTTACAGCTTATATCTTTGGGCTTTGGGCATTGAATTGTAGGCTGTAGGATTTGGGTTAGAGGTTAAGCATAAGGGTTACCGCTCAGAGCTTAGGGCTTAGGGCTTAGGGCTTAGGGCTTATGGCTTATAACCTAAGGCTCTAGGATTTGGTTTTAGGATAGGGGCTTAGGGCCTAGGGATTAGGGCTTAAGGCTAAGGGCTTATGAGATCAGGCTTGGGACTTAGGGTTTAGAGCTTAGTTATTAGGTCTTAGGTCTTAAGGTTGATGGCTTTGGGCTTAGGGCTTAGGGCTTAAAGCTTAGGTGTTAGGCCTAAGGGCTTAAAACTTAATGCTTTGGGTTTAGGGCATTGTACCAAGACTTTAGGCATAACGCTTAAGGAAAATGGAGTAGGTCTTAGGGCTAAGAGCTTTTGGGCTAATGACATTGGGCTTTGTGCTTCGGGCTTTGGGCTTCTGGCTATGGCTTAGGGTTCGGGCCGAGGGCTTATATCATTATGGGCTTATAACTATTGGCTTATGTCTTAGGGCTTAGGACTTAGTGCTTTGGGGTTTGTGCTTTGGGCTTAGGGCTTTAGTCTTTTTCCTTCATGCATGACGGTTAGCGCTTTGGGCATAGGGCTTAGGGCTTCTAACTTAGGGATTACGACTTGAAGCATAGGACTTCAGACTTGAGGCTTTCAGTTTAGTGGTTAGGGCTTATGGCTTAAGGCTTAGGGCCTTGAGCTATAGGCTTACGGCTTAAGACTTACAACTTTGGGCTTAGAGCTTGGGGTTTAGGGTTTATGGCTTTGGGCTTTTGGCTTAGGGTTTAGAGCTTTAAGTTTACAGACTTAAGGCTTAGGGCGTATGGCTTTTGCCTTAGGGCGTATGGCTTTGGCCTTAGGGCGTAGGATTTAAAACTTAGGGCTTAAGGCATTTTACTTCAGGCTCTATGCTTAGAGTTTTGGGTATAGGGCTTAGGGCTTTTGGCTTATGGATTAGGGCTTTGGGCTTTATGATTTAAGATTTGTGCTTCGTGCTTTGGGCTTAGGAGTTTGGCATAAGGCTTATTGCTTATGGCTTAAGGCTTAGAGCTTTGGGTTGTAGGGTTAGAGCTTAGGATTAACGGCTTGATGGCTTAGAGCTTAAGGCTTCTGATTTAGGGCTTTGGGCTAAGGACTTTGGGCTTTCATCTTTGGGCTTTGGGCTATGGCTTAGAGCTAGGGCTGAGGGCTTATAACTTTTTGCTTATGGCTTAGGGCTGAGGACTTTGTGCTTTGGGATTTCTGGTTTAGGCGTAGGGCTTCGCTTATGGCTTATGGCTTATGTCTGAAGGCTTAGGGTTTTAGGATATAGGCTTAGGGTTTAGGACTTCGGCTTTGAGCTTAGCCTTTAAGGCTTAGGGTTTAGGGCTTTGAGATTTAGGCTTAGCGTTTAGGGCTTTGAGTTTACGTGCTAAGGGCTTAGAGTGTAGTCCTTTTGGCTTATGACTTAGGGCTTTGGTCTTTGGACTTAGGGCTTTGGTCTTTTGGTCTTTTAGAGCTTTGTGCATAAGGCTTTGGGCGTATGGCTTAGGGCTTCTAGCTTAGTGATTAGGGCTTTTAGCTTAGTGATTAGGGCTTAGGTCATAGGACTTTAGACTTTAGGCTTTAGGTTTAGGGGTTAGGGCTTATGTTTGATGGCTTATGGCTTAAGGCTTAGGGCTTTGAGCTTAGAACATTTCTTTTTAGGCTTAAGGCTAAGGACATAGAGCTTAGGGCTTCAGGCGTATGGCTTAGGGTTTAGGGCTTATGGCTTATGGCTTAGGGCTTAGGATTTAGGGCTTAGGGCTTAGGGCTTAGAGTTAGGGTTTAGGGCTTAGGGCTCAGGGCTTAGAGTTAAGGCTTAGGGCTTCGGGCATAGCTCTCAGGGGTTGGTGCTCAGGGCTTAGGGCATAGGTCTGCTTAGGGCTTAGAGCTTAGGGCTTTAAGTATTGGGGCTTAGGTAAAAGCCCTAAGTCCTCAGCCCTAAGCCTTATGACCTTAAGCTTAAAGCTCAAAACCCAAAGACTGAAGCCATAACCCCTAACAATAAGCCCTAAGCTTGAAGCTCAAAGTACTAAATCCTAAGCATTGAGAATTAAGACCTAAGCCCTAAGCCCAAAGACCTATGCCCTAAGCCCAAAATACCTACTCCCTAAGCCCAAAGACTTATGCCCTAAGCCTTAAGCCTAAGCTCTAAGCCTAAAGACCTATGCCCTAAGCCTAAAGACCTAAGCCCTAAGCTCTAAGCCCTAAGCCCTAAGTCACTACCCTTAATTTTTAGCCCTAGGCCCAAAGTTGTAACCCCAAACTCCTAAGCCTTGACTCCTAAGCCCAAAGCATTAAGCCTTTAGCCCTAAGCTCAAAGAGCCATGCACATATCTCTAAACCATACACCAGAGGCCCAAACCCCAAAGCCTAGCACTAAATCCTAAGCCCTAAGCTCTACTCCCTAAGCCCTATGCCTTAAGCACTAAGTCAAAGGCCTTAAGCTTAGTCCCCTAAGTTGTAAGCCTTACGCCCTAAGCCTTAACCTCTAACCTAAATCAGTAAGCCTAAAGCTCTAAGCCTAGTGCCCTAAGCTCAAAGACTACGCCTGAAGCCCAAAGCCCTCAAGAGTAAGCCTTATGATTTAAGACCTAAGCCTAACTCCAAAGCTCTTACCCTAAGCCTAAGCCCAAAGCCCAAAGCCCAAAGCCCTAAGCCCTATGCAATAAGTTTAACCCCTAAGACAATTCCTTAATCCCTAGGCCTAGTGCCTAAGCTCTAAAAGCAAAGCCTGAAGCAAAAGCCCTTAGCCTCGAGCGTTATGACCTAAGCCCTAAGTCCTCAGTCTTAAGCCCTCAGCCTTATGACCTAAGCTCTAAGCCCAAAACCCTAAGCCTGAAGCTCTAAGCTTTAAGGCGTAAGCCTTAACCCCTAATTGATGCAGATCAAGTGATGACACAAATCAATCCCAAGAATAAAGACCAATTGCAAGGAATTGGAGGCCCAATGACAAGGTCAAAAACAAAGAAAATGCAGGAAGCGCTATATTGTTTAGTGAAAGAAATTGAAATGAAAGAATCTATTCAACATCAGAATAAAATGCTTATTATGTTAAGTGTTGAAGAAGATATTGACATCATAGAAGGTGATCAAGCACACAAGCCCAAGAGCCCAAGCCAACAAAAGATATTGAATGGACAAAGGAAATAGGGAAGTACATGCAACTTTCCTTAAATCAAACTTTTACTTGACCAGCAATAATATATTGGCAGATTCGTCAATCTTCCCAAAGTTATTTGAAAACGTTTTCTTCATCAAAGTTGTAGCTGCTTTCAAGACCTTTTTGGAATGGGCTGGATCATAAAAATCAGACGTTGTTTGCGTGGCAAAATACACAACTTACCGAAATAGAAGTGCCTTGCAACAATTCCGAAAATTCTTTCTTTTATTTTGTTAAGTTTCCTAATTACTTTCTATTTCCTAATTTGCTTGTTGTTAGTTTAGAAAGTGTGTAGCCTATTTAAAGGCATTTAAGGTATTGTAAGAGGGGACAAATTTTATGATTAATTCAGTTTGAGTGTTTTAGAGAGATTTTCTCTTTAGTTCTTTGCGAAGAACTCGATCTTCATCAAGTTAATTCTTGATAGATCAAATTTGATAGCTTTGGTTCTTACGGACAAGTTTGGTCTGGGTCAAGCTCCTTGTTGATAACTTAGTTTCTGTCGACAAGGTTTGATTGGGTCAAGTTCCTCGTACTTGATTCAAAGGCAATCCAAGTGTCTTTTTTCGCATTGTTGAAGGGTCTCAGGTTTGATATACCCGTGGTTCTCATCATTTGGTATAAGAGCTTTGGCTCCTTTATTCAAGTTTCTATCTTTATTTAAGCTTTCTTATTCTTCTTTATTTCCTTAATTCCTATTTTCTATCTTTTTATTTTTTTCTTATTCTTCCTTATTTCATTATTTTCTATCTTTCTATCAGAAAAAAAGCAAAGCAAAAAAAAAAATCGTCTGAAAAAAAAACGTGAAAAAGAATTACTGTACAAAAAAAGGAAAAGCACAGCAAAAAAAAAAGGTGAAAAAAAAAGAACGAATTTTTTTGCTTGTTGTCTTTGTTACTACCATTATCAAAAAAAAAATCTCTTTACTTCAAAAAGTGCGTAGTAACTTCCGTCATCAATGAGATTGAATATGTTAGAGGCTCAAACTAGTAGCCTTGCACGAGGAAATATTAGAGAAATAGAGCAAGAAGTTGAATCTGAGAATGAGAGCAACAGTTACAAAAAGGAGCGGTATCCAAGAAAAAACCGAGAAGATGGCAACCTAAGCAACATCAAGCTGACGATTTCTTCTTTTCATGGTAAAAGTGATCCCGAATCATATTTGGAATGGGTAAGAAAGGTAGATCATATTTATGATTGTCACAACTGTACCGAAGAAAAGAAAATCAAGTTGGCCTCAATGGAATTCATGGACTATGCAAGTACATGGTAGGATCAACTAGTGAGAACTCGGAGAAGGCACGACAAAAGACCCATTTCCACGTGGGAAGAAATGAAAACATTTATGCGTAAGAGATTTGTTCCTAGTTATTATCATCGAGATCTTTGTAGGAAATTGCAAGAACTAAAACAAGGTTCAAAAAGTGTTGAAGATTATTATAAAGAGATGGAATCAACCATGATGAAAGCCAATATAGAGGAAGACGAGGAAGCAACCATGACACATTTTATTGGAGGATTGAATAGAGAAATTTATAACATAGTGGACATGCAGCACTATGTAGACATAGATGGATTATTACACAAGTCTATCAAGGTGGAACAACAATTGAAATCAAAGGAAAATTTAAAGGGTGGTTTTTTTTGGAAATCAACTTGGAGGCACGAGAAACAAACTATAAAGCCTAAGGAAGATTCCAAGAGAAAGATAACAACTACCTCAAATAATGCTTCTATAAAAGGTAAGGCTGTAACTACTCCAACAACTAGAGCTCGAGAAATTAAATGCTTTCGTTCTTAAGGATTCGGCCACTATGCTTCGAATTGTCCGAATAAAAGAATAATGGTAATACGTGATAATGGGGATGTTGAAAGTGAGGACTCAAGTGATGGAGAGATGCCCCCACTAGAAGACTGTAGCGATGTGGAGGTAGAGGAACCCGTGAGAGGTGAACTTTTAGTCACTAGACGCGTGCTTAACGTTCAAGCCAAGGACGATGGAGATGAAGTACAAAGAGAACACATATTTCATACTAGATGCCACGTGAATAACTCGACGATGCGATCGATTTTAAGGCTGATATTTTGAGTGGAACTGTGGAAAGAAGATAGGTGATAGTCCTCCAAAAATGAAGAAAATCACGTCGATGGATCGGTCGGAATGTAATGGAACAGTAACGATGTTTTGGTGGTGGCCGGAAATCTGCCGGCGGAAAGAACTAAAACCAAACGAAAAATATTGATGGAAGGAAAAGCTTGTGACCTTCAACCTCACCCTAAAGTCCTTGAAGAAGGCTAGAGTATTGAAGCACCAAGAAATCTCCAGCTCGGAGGGAGGAATCCTTTGAGATAACCTACGGTGGCCGGAGGTGCGCCGGCTGTCGGTTTGAAGTTGGAAATGCCCATGAGAGGGAGATGCTCAAAGCAACTTTAATTCAAATTCCAAATTGACCTTACAATCACGCAATGGGGGAGGTTTTATCTACTGAGAAGAGTAGGAAAAAGGGAGGGAAAATTGAGGGCCAAAGGCATGCAACTTGCATGCTGGAAATTGAAATAGAAGAGGGAAAATTGGACCAATGAGATTGCAAGAATGTAAAGGCCACGTGATCTTGAATCTCTTCAGCCAAATTTCCCTTCTTCCTTGGTCCAAAATACCCTTATCTTGGCCAAAAATACCTCATGCAAAACCTCATGCAATCATGCAAAAATAAACAAAATAAAACCTAGCCGAGAAACCCTCTCGGGTTCTCCAAATATCCAACGTAAAATTCACGTAAAAATTAAGCTAAAAATGTGATAAAATTCCTTCAATCCATGTAAATGCTAGAGAGTTGAGTCGTGGAACCCTTGATCACTTTTGCATGGGACTCCAACTCGCCATGCAACGTAGTACTTCAATCGGGTTCGGGTTCGGGCTTGATTTCAGAGCTCTCGGTTTTTTGTTGCAAATCCTCCTTTTCTCCATGCCAATTTATCATGTGTTTTGGCCTTGTTTGATCCTCCAAAGTTTGCTTAGAAATGTATAATTTTTCAATTAATTTTCCTGCAAAATGAACAAACATATTGAAAAATTCCGAGCTAGGGCTCGGGTGATTGCTCCGCTTGGCATGCCAATCCGTGGCATGTCATCCTCCCCGGGTTCTTGAGGATTTGACCTCAAATCCAGTGGAAAGTCATCTCCATCTTGTTCATCTTCATCAAATCCAGCAAAGGGAGAAAGATCTTGAACATTAAATGTGGCTGAAATTCCATAATTCCCGAGTAACTCGAACTTGCATGTTCTTGGGTTGATTACCTTATCCAAAAAATTCTCCTGGCTTAAGGCCGCCTTAAGAGTGTGCCAACTTTGAACAAATTCTAATTTTGAGTCATAAGATTCGATGTCTTTCACCACAACACCTTTCTTTCCATGGCAAAAATATTTAATAATCCGGTTTGTACTAAACAACCAAATAACTAGTTCAACACTAGTTTCATTATCCCAAATGTAAACCATAGTGTTTTCAATAAAATCAGCAAGGTATTCTTCTAAGTATTCATGGGACCAAATATGCATAAGTACCGTAATATCTCTGGAGCTATTAGTTAGCAAGATACTAACCAATCATAATGGGTGCTCTTGGAGGTTTTTGTAAACAACCCTTGCGCAATCCGAAACAAATATAATCCATGGAAGTATTCTATTACGGATTCCAAGAACCTCATCCCATGATCATAGTTAGCTACCTCTTCCTCCTTGGTTCTTTTGATGAGTGGACCGTAGACTCCTTTACGAGAATTGCCTAATTGTCCCACATTGCTTGAATAGTTCTCCATATTAAGAAGATCATAATTCTTCTTCCTTAAGCTCAATTCCGATTTGTAGATTTCCTTCATCCAATCATAAAAAAAGTAATTAGTAAAGAGTTCGGGTAAAGAGACTAACCATCTTGAAGGAATATTGGTTAGTAAAACCATAGTGCATAACCTTCCGATCGAATTGCCATGGTCTCCCGAGTAACAAATGGCTTGAACTCATGGGAACCACATCACACATTACTTGATCCTTGTAACTTCCAATAGAGAATTCGATGCACGCTTGCTTGGTAACCTTGAGGTCTTCCTTATCATTTATCCAACGCAATTTATAAGGCTTCGGGTGAAAGATAGTTTCTATTCCGAGTTTGTCAATTAACTCTCGGGAAGCCACAGTAACACAACTTCTACCATCAATAATAATTGAGCATACCTCATCTTGGATTAGACATCTACTATGGAATAAACTTTCTCTTTGGAGTTCCTCTTGTTGGCTTTGAGTGGTAAGTAACCTTTGAATAACTAATAATAAGGGGTCTTCTCTTCTTGTGCTTGGCATTCTTCCCCTTCGAATTCCAAGCTCATATCCGATTTTTCCTTCACTTCATTTTCACTGAAAACTTCACTTGTTTCCTCTCTAATAACCATCACACATTTGTTAGGAAATTGTGATACAATATGCCTGAGACCAAGGCACTTAAAACACTTGATCTCCTGTGTTCGGGTACGGTTATTTTCTTCCAACGGCTTAGGGTCACTAACCTTCTTTTGCAGCCATGGTTGAACGTAAGGGGACTTGTTATCCACCTTGGCACTAGGCTGAAAAGAGCGATAGTCTTGGGACTAGCTCGGCTCACTATTCCCTTGCCTTTTCTTTTGATTTGCCTCTCCACTTTCAAGGCAATTTGTATAACTTCATCCATAGAATCAAACGATTGTAACTCCACAATATCACCAATATCTCGGTGTAAGCCTCTAATAAAACGTGCTATAATTTGTTTGTTCCTCCGGCTCTTGTAAGTCACATCTAATTTGGAGAGTTTCAAATTCGGTAAGATATTCTTCAACCGAGAGAGATTCTTGCTTAAGAGATTGTAATTGAAGAAACAACTCTTGTTTGTAATGAGCCGGAACAAATCTTCTTCTCATAATAGATTTCATCATTTTCCAACTATTAATAGACTCTTCACCATCACGTCTCCTCTGAATTTTCAAACTATCCCACCATAGACTAGCATAGCCTGTGAGTTCTAATGAAACAAGTTGTAATTTAAACTTCTTGGATAGTTATAGCATTCAAAATTTTTGTCAACTTTTTCCATCCAACCAAGAAATAAATCACCATTGCAAGATCCATTGAAAGGAGGAATGGATACCTTAATGTGCCTCATATCATCATATCTGGAGTTGAGCGCATGCATGTTGTATTCATCATCCGACTCCTCGGATTTAAAATCACGAGACCACCTCGGATTTAAAGTATCGACATCCTATTCCAAGGTTAGATGACATGCTTGGTGAATTGCGTAGTTCCTGTTTATTTTCAAAAATAGATTTAAAGAATGGATACTACCAAATACGGATGAAAGAAGGGGATGAATGGAAAACCCCTTTTAAAACTAATTATGGTCTTTATGAGTGGTTAGTAATGTTGTTTGGATTATCTAATGCACCAAGTACTTTTATGAGATTAATGAACCATGTGCTAAGAGCTTTTATCGGAAAATTTGTTGTTGTATACTTTGATGATATAATATATAGCAAAACCTTAGATGCATATGTTGAACATTTGAATTGAGTTTTAATTGCATTACGAGAAAATCAACTTTATGCTAACTTGCAGAAATGCACATTTTGCATGGATTCAGTAGTTTTTCTTGGTTTTGTTATAGGATCAAAAGTGATTTCGATGGATAAAGAGAAGATCAATGCGATTCAAGAGTGGCCGAGACCAAAGAATGCAAATGAGGTTAGGAGTTTCCATGGATTGGCAAGTTTTTATAGAAGGTTTGTTCGAGATTTTAGTACTATCACGGCACCGTTGAATGATCTTGTTAAAAAAACATGCTGAATTTAAATGGAACAAAGTTCATGAACACACTTTTAACCTTCTAAAAGATAAACTTACTAGTGCACCATTACTTGTGTTATCTAATTTTGATAAAGTATTTGAAATTGAATGTGATGCATCGGGAAAAGGTATTGGTGGTGTTTTAATGTAGGATTCCAAGCCAATCACTTACTTTAGTGAAAAACTTAATGGAGCTGCTTTAAATTATCCAAAATATGACAAGTAGTTGTATGCTTTAGTGAGCACTTTACAAACATGGCAACATTATTTGTGGCCAAAGGAATTCATTATTCATTATAACCATGAAAGTTTGAAGCATTTGAAGTCACAAGGAAAATTACACAAGAGGCACGCCAGGTGGATGGAGTTTATTGAAACATTTCCATATGTTATAGAGTACAAAAAAGTTAACGAAAATATTGTTGCCGGTGCATTATCTCGAAGGTACGTACTTCTAACGTCCTTACAATCTAAATTGCTTGGATTTTAATTAGTTAAAGAATTATATGAAGTTGATTTGGATTTTGGTGAAATTTGGAAATTGTGCGAAAAGATTGCATATTTAGATTATTATAGACAGGATGGTTATTTGTTTAAAAAAAGAAAAATTGTGTGTTCCTAAATGTTCGTTGAGAGAACTATTTGTTAGGGAAACTCATGCGGGCGAATTAATGGGACATTTTGAAGTGAGTAAAACCTTAAATGTTTTATGTAAGTAATTTTATTGGCCAAAATTGAGACATGATGTGCAAGTTATTTGTGATAAATGTATCGAGTGTAGGAAAGCTAAATAAAAAATCAAACCACACGGAAAGTATATTCCTCTTCCAATTCCTAGTCAACCTTGGATTGATATTTCAATAGATTTTGTTATTGGTTTGCCGAAAACACAAAGTAGAAAAGATAGTATTTTTGTAGTTGTTGATAGATTTAGTAAGATGACACACTTTATTGGATGCTCAAAAACTAATGATGCTTCGCATGTTGCGGATTTATTCTTTAAAAAGATTGTGCGGTTGCATGGCTTACCAAAAACAATTGTTAGTGATCGAGATGTTAAATTTTTAAGTCACTTTTGGAGAACTTTGTGGAATAAGTTAGGTACTAAACTTTTATTTTCAACTATGGCGCACCCACAAACAGATGGACAAACTGAAGTAGTTAATAGAACACTATCTACTTTGTTAAGAGCAATTATTTCTAAGAATTTAAAACAATGGGAGAAGTGTCTACCACATTGAATTTGCATATAATAGAGTTAATCATTCAACTACATCTTATTCACCATTTGAAATAGTGTATGGTTTTAATCCTTTAACTCCTATGGATATGCTACCCTTGCCTACTAATGAGTTTGTTAATTTTGATGGAAAGAAAAAGGCAGAATTTGTTAGAGATTTGCACACAAAGGTCAGAGAGAATATAGAAAAGAAAAATGAGCATTATGCACAACAAGCAAACAAAAGCCGAACAAAAGTCGTATTCGAGCCAGGAGATTGGATTTGGATTCACCTAAGGAAAGAAAGATTCGCAAGTAGAAAGAAAAATAAGTTGCAACCTCGAGGAGATGGTCATTTTCAAATGTTGGAGCAAAACAATGACAATGCCTACAAAATTGATTTGCCAAGTGAATATGGTAATGTAAGTGCCACTTTCAATGTTAGTGACTTATCTTTGTATGATGCAGGAGATTCAAGGATGAATCTTTTTGAGGAAGGAGAGAATGATGTCGATCAAGTGATGACACAAATCAATCCCAAGAATAAAGACCAATTGCAAGGAATTGGAGGCCCAATGACAAGGTCAAGAACCAAGAAAATGCAGGAAGCGCTATGTTGTTTAGTGGAAGAAATTGAAATGAAAGAATCTATTCAACATCAGAATAAAATGCTTATTATGTTAAGTGTTGAAGAAGATATTGACATCATACAAGGTGGTCAAGCACACAAGCCCAAGAGCCCAAGCCAATAAAAGATATTGAATGGACAAAGGAAATAGGAAAGTACATGCAACTTTCCTTAAATCAGACTTTTACTTGACCAGCAAGAATATGTTGGCAGATTCGTCAATCTTCCCAAAGTTATTTGAAATTGTTTTCTTCATCAAAGTTGTAGCTGCTTTCAAGACCTTTTTGGAATTAGCTGGATCATAAAAATCAGAAGTCATTTGCCTGGGAAAATACACAACTTACCAAAACAGAAGTGCCTTGCAACAATTCCGAAAATTCTTTCTTTTATTTTGTTAAGTTTCCTAATTACTTTCTATTTCCTAATTTACTTGTTGTTAGTTTAGAAAGTGTGTAGCCTATTTAAAGGCATTTAAGCTATTGTAAGAGGGGACAACTTTTATGATTAATTCACCTTGAGTGTTTTGGAGAGATTTTCTCTTTGGTTCTTTTCGAAGAACTCGATCTTCATCAAGATAATTCTTGATAGATCAAATTTGATAGCTTTGGTTCTTACCGACAAGTTCAGTTTGGGTCAAGCTCCTTGTTGATAACTTAGGTTCCGTCGGCAAGGTTCGAAGTTCCTCGTACTTGATTCAAAGGCGATCCAGGTATCTTTTTCCGCATTGTTGAACGGTCTCGGGTTTGATATACCCGTGGTTCTCATCACTAATCCAAAGCATTATGCCTTAAGCCCTAACCCTAGTGTCATAAACTGTAAACCCTAAGCCTGAAGCCCAAAGGCCTAAGCCTACATCCCAAAGGCGTAACCATAATCGCTAAGCCACCTGAACTAAACCTTAAGTCCCAAGCCTTATGACCTACGCCCTAAGCCCTTATACCAAAGCACAAAGCCCTAAGTCCTTATACCAAAGCACAAAGCCCTAAGCCTAAAGCTCTAAGCCCTAAGTCCTAAGCCCAAGCCTTAACTGCAAACTCATAAGCCCCTAAGCCTTAACTGCAAACTCATAAGCCCTAAGCGTTATGCCCAAAGCACTAAGTCCTAAGCCTTAAGCACTAAGCCCTAATCCTTAAGCCCAAGGACCTATGCCATATGTTGTAAGCCATAAGCCCTAAGCCCAAAAAAAGGTAAACCCTAAGTTGTAGGCCATAAGCTCTATGCCTTAACATGTGACCCAAAGAATTATGCCTTTAGACCTCACCTTATTGCCATAAGCCTAAAGCCCTATGCCCTAGAAGCATAGCCTTAAGCTCTAAGCACATTGCCTTAAACCAAAAGCCCTAATTCAAACACCTAAACCCAAAGCCCAATGTCTTAATCCATAAGCCTTAAGCTCTAACCCCATTGCCTTATTCTATTTTATGCACTATGCACTATGCCCTAAGCCCTAAGCCTTAAGCCCTAAGCCCTAAGCCTTAAGTCTTAACCCCAAAGTACCAAGCCCTAAGCCCAAACCCCAAAACCCCAAAGCCCCGTGACCACAACAATTAAGCCCTAAGTCATTAACCTCACGCTTAAGCCCTAACCTGTGACGCCTATGCCAAAGCTCTAAGTCCATAGACCTTATCTAAAAGCCTTAAGCCCTAAGGCTAAGCTCTAAGCTGAACTACCTATGCACTAAAAACAAAAGCCAAAGCTCGAAACCCAAACCTCAAAGCTGTAAGCCCTAAGCCTAAAGACCAAAGCCCCAAGCCTAGATCCTTAAGTACAAAGCTCTAATCGGGAATCCCTCACTCAAAACCTAAGGCCGATGCCCTAAGCCCTAAGTCCTAAGCCTAAAGCTTTATTCCCTAAATCTTAAGCATTATACCCTAGGAAAAAATCCCTACGCATTAAGCCCTAAGCCAAGTGCCATAAGCCCTAGATCCTTAGCCAGTAGTCCAAAGCCATAAGCCCTAAGCCATATGACCTAAACCCTAATTCAAAAACAAAAATCCCAAAACCAAAAGCCTAAAGCCCAAAGAACTTAGTCCAAGCTCCAAGCACTAAGCCCTAATCCCAAGGACCAATAGCCTAAGCCCTAAGCCCCAAGCCCAAATCATAAAGCTCTAAGCCTTAAGTGACATGCCACAGATTGTCATGCCAAGCGGAGCATCACCCGAGCCCGAGCTCGGAATTTTTCTAATATGTTTGTTAATTTTGCAGGAAAATTAATTGAAGAATTATACATTTCTAAGCCAACTTTGGAGGATCAAACAAGGACAAAACACATGATAATTTGGCGCGGAGAAAATGTGGATTTTCAACCAAAAACCGAGAGCTCTGGAATCAAGCCCGAACCCGAACCCGATTGAAGTACTACGTTGCATGGCGAGTTGAAGTCTCATGCAAAAGTGATCAAGGGTTCCACGAATCAACTCTCCAGCATTTACATGGATTGAAGGAATTTTATCGCATTTTTAGCTTAACTTTTACGTGAATTTTACGTTGGATATTTAGAGAACCCGAGAGGGTTTCTCGGCTAGGTTTTATTTTGTTTATTTTTGCATGCTTGCATGGGGTTTTGCATGAGGTATTTTCGGCTAAGAGAAGGGTATTTTGGGCCAAGGAAGAAGGGAAATTAGCTGAGGAGATTCAAGATCGCGTGGCTTTCCCATTCTTGCAATCTCATTGATCCAATTTTCCCTCCTTTATTTCAATTTCCAGCATGCAAGTTGCATGCCTTTGGCCCTCAATTTTCTCTCCCTTTTTCCACTCTTCTCAACAGATAAAACCTCCCCCATTGCGTGATTGTAAGGATAATTTAGAATTTGAATTAAAGAAGCTTTTTAGCTCTCCCTTCTCGGGCATTTTCCAATTTCAGCCGGCAGCCAGAAATCCTCCGGCCACCGTGGTTCTTTTCAAGATTTCTTTCTTCGAGCTGGAGATCTCTTCTTGCTTCAAAGTCTCCAGCCTTTCTCAAGGTCATAGGGTGAGCTTGAAGTCCATAAGCTCCTTCTTCCATCGTTGTTTTCGTTTGATATTTCATTTCTTCCGCCGGTTATCAATTTCCGGCCACCGCTGACCACTGTTACTTTTCTATTGCATTCTGAGCGATCCATCCACGTGATTTCCTTCATGTTTAGAGGACTATCACCTATGTTCTTCCTAGAGTTCCACCCAAAATTTCAGCCATAAAATCGATCTCACCGTCGAGTTATCTCCGTCCAAATTCCAGTCCCGATTATGGAATTATTGGATTATCGTTTTCCATTTAACCTAACCCGATTCTCCCACTTCCTAAATCTAAACCCCTCCATTCCGTGTCATTTGGTATCAGAGCCATAAATCCGTCCCCACCTTCCTCTTTACCTCTGTTTTTCTGTGATTTTAAGTTTGAAGGATGGCTTTGAGAAGTTGTTTCAGCCAACAACCAAACTTGGAAACCGGCGATGAAGAAACTGCCTTGTTAATGGTTATCCGAAGAGTACTTACTACTCAAATTCAACAAGAGGAACTCCAACGAGAAAATATCTTCCATAGTAGGTGTTTGATCCAAGAAAAGGTATGTTCACTTATTATTGATGGTGGTAGTTGCACTAACGTAGCATCTCGAGATTTAGTTGTTAAATTGAAGTTGAAAACTAGTTTACATCCGAAGCCTTATAAATAGCGTTGGATAAATGATAAGCAAGACCTCAAGGTTACCGAGCAAGTGTGCATTGATTTTTCTATTGGGAAGTATAAAGATAAGGTGATGTGTGATGTTGTTCCAATCAGTGCAAGCCATGTATTACTCGGGAGACCATGGCAATACGATCGGAGGGTTATGCATAATGGATTCACAAATCAATACTCATTCAAATTTAATGGACGATCTATTAAATTAGTTCCTTTTGAACCGAATCAAGTGGCCAAGGATGAACTTGAGAAGGCGAAGAGCTTGGCCAAAACTAATTTGTTTATGAATAAGAAAGAGTTATTGAGAACTATTTTGGCAGGAAATCCGATGATACTTATATTATTCCGAGAAAGAATTGAAGAAATGGGAGAAATTCCTCAAGAGATCTGAGAACTCCTTGAGGAGTATCAAGATGTATTCTCGGAAGACTTACCACTCGGTCTACCACCACTCCGGGGTATCGAACATCAAATAGATTTGCAACCAGGAGCAACTCTCCCAAACCGGCCTTCTTATAGGTTGAATCCTGAGGAGGCTAAGGAGTTACATCAACAAGTTCAAGAACTTCTCGATAAAGGGCATATCCGAGAATCTTTAAGTCCTTGTTCCGTACCCACTTTATTGGTCCCAAAGAAGGAAGGAAGTTTTCAAATGTGTGTTGACAGCCAAGCTATCAACCAAATCACTATTAAATATAATTTTCTGATTCCTCGGCTCGAGGACATGTTAGATGAACTTAGCGGAGCTTCTTGTTTTTCAAAAGTGGATCTAAAGAGTGGTTATCACCAAATCCGCATGAAGGAAGGAGATGAATGGAAAACGGCGTTTAAAACAAAGTACGGCCTCTACAAATGGTTAGTAATGCCTTTTGGGCTATCTAATGCCCCTAGTACTTTTATGAGGCTTATGCATCACGTACTTAAAGAATTCTTTGGAAAACTTGTGGTGGTTTATTTCGATGATATATTGATTTATAGCCTTGACATGCATAGTCACCGAGAACACCTTAAATTGTTATTTGATAAACTCCAAGATTTTAAGCTTTTTGGCAACTTGAAGAAATGCTCCCATGTGCAACCAAGAATTCAGTTCTTGAGATTTATTATATCCAAGGAGGGAATGGAAGTAGATGAAATCAAGGTGGAAGCTATTCGGGATTGGCCCGTTCTAAGGTGTGTCTCGGATGTCCGAAGCTTCCACGGGTTAGCATCTTTTTACCAGCGATTCATTCAAGGTTTTAGCTTCATTGTAGCTCCTTTGACGGATTGCACTAAGAAGGGAAGATATTTCGAATGGACACCTAATTGTCAAGAGAGTTTTGAACTCATTAAGCACAAGCTTTGCAATGCACCCGTGCTAGGCCTTCCCGATTTCAGCAAAGTTTTTGAAGTGGAATGTGATGATTCCAGAGTCGGGATAGATGCTGTCCTTATGCAAGAAGGAAGACCACTTGCATATTTTAGTGAGAAACTCAAAGGAGCTACCTTGAATTATTCGACCTATGACAAAGAGTTCTATGCCGTAATTCGAGCACTCGAGGTATGGCAACATTATTTGTTATCTAAAGAATTTATTATTCACTCGGATCATCAAGCACTTAGGCACATTAAAAGTCAAGGCAAGCTGAATAGAAGGCATGTCAAATGGGTGGAGTTTCTTGAGAGATATCCGTATATAATCAAATACAAGAAGGGTGAAGTAAATGTTGTCGCCGATGCACTATCAAGGAGGTATGTCCTGCTAACCGAATTATCCACTAAATTCCTTGGTTTTGAATGGATTAAGTGTTGGGTGCGAATTTATCGTTAAAAACCGCAAGTGCACAGTCAAGTAATATAAAAGACTATGGATCCCACGAAGATAATGAAATCTAATATTTTCCAAAATGCAATGTAAAATAGTTATATAAATTGATAAAAAGGGTTTGATAATTTTTCTGGATAAAAATGTAATTAAACTAAATAAGAAAAGATAGTCAAACTTCAGTAAAGTGAAGGTTAGATTCGGGTTTCTCCATTTATTCATTCACGACTGCACGCTGCAGCACGTTTTGACGGAAAGGAATTTGAAATAATCGATGGCTGGCGTCGCCTATCGATTCGGTTTTTCTCTCACCTTCTTCCAATCTTATGGCAAGAACAATGAGATCCAAACACTTTAATTGCAGATCTTAATCATTTACCATCGAGCTATCGTTTAAGTTAAACAAAAA
>QAOC01035373.1:84402-111604 GCA_003255005.1 Begonia fuchsioides | reverse complement strand
CATAGTTGCTGGCATCGCACATCAGTTCAAACGGTAAAGTCCAATCCAGTGCTACAATAATAGGCGCTGAAACCAACCTCTTCTTTAACTCCGTGAATGTTGTGAGGCATGCTTCATTAAATACAAATGCCTTATTGTTTTCTAGCAGAGAGCATAGTGGTTTCGTGATCTTAGAAAAGTCTTTTATGAATCGACGGTAAAAACCACTATGTCCTAGAAAACTTCTTATACCTTTTACATTCGTAGGTGGAGGCAATTTTTTGATAATTTCGATCTTCGCATTATCAAACTAAATAAGAAAAGATAGTCAAACTTCAGTAAAGTGAAGGTTAGATTCGGGTTTCTCCATTTATTCATTCACGACTGCACGCTGCAGCACGTTTTGACGGAAAGGAATTTGAAATAATCGATGGCTGGCGTCGCCTATCGATTCGGTTTTTCTCTCACCTTCTTCCAATCTTATGGCAAGAACAATGAGATCCAAACACTTTAATTGCAGATCTTAATCATTTACCATCGAGCTATCGTTTAGGTTAAACAAAAACAATTTTGTTAAAATTCAAAACAAATATTAACAACCCGAGTAATTTAACCAATTTCTATGTGATTTCTAATGGCGTTTTAGATCTCACTAATTTCGTTATAACTGTGGCGTCTAGGTTATACACGATAAAAATTTAAGATCTAGTTAAATTAATCAATGGCTAAAAACCGAGAAATTGTAAACGGATACTTCCTAAATCCAACCTAATGAAAACTTAGCTCATGTTTGAATTAAAAACAACGCAAAGATATGTGGTAAACATAGTTACAGCACGCTAAAAAGATGTAAACGGATTCACCGTCGCTTTCTTCAAAACCCCGGTGGCATCCCGCAAGTTCTTGAATCGGCTCCGGTTTCCATTTCAATTCGCACGGCGTGGCTGCGTCTCTTCTGTTTTTCGTCTATCTCCCTCTCCTCGTGTTTGATCTGAATCGTGCTCCTTTATTTAAAATTGTGGCAGCTATCTTCTCTTTCCAAAACTGAATTCAGAATCAGTTGATTTGTGGAGATTTAACTAAATTCAGAATCTCTTGATTTGTGGAGATTTTCTTCTCTCTCCAATCCGCCAATTTTGCCATTTAAATGTCTCTGATCTTATTTCTTTTCACTTCATTGCTTTCCATCTTTATCCAGCATAATCCATGCAAAATAGGTAACCAATCGGGCAGATAAAAATATTCTCAAAATTATCAAAGTTAACATAATTTTCTTGCTGCCCGCTGATTCTGTGTTGTAGCATGAGTTGCAGCACCAAATACAGCTTCCAGCATAAAATCCCTCAATTTATTACTTAAGGTTTAACAATTTTCATAACTTTGATAGACATAATTAAGTCTTTTTCAAGACTTAACAACATCTCAAACTTAATCCATTGCTCGTCCTCGAGTAATGTAAAGCAAAAAGAAAACAAAGTAAAACTAGTCAACAAAAAGATAACATATTTCCGACCATTGTCTATAGCATTCCAAATTTAAGCAATAAAGTTTATTAACCTCCAAATCATCTAGAATCTCCCTCAATTCAGGTCATTCAATCCTTTAATTCCTTTCAATAGTGTGTGTGTGCCGCCTCAATTGAATTAATATATCGAGCAATTAGAAACATCGCAACATGCATAAATTCTTTCACCTTCTCTTTCGAATCAGAAATTTCAAACATATGAAAGATTATTTAAAATAAAACAGGCCAATAATAACTTTCAAGGGAAGCATTTTATTGGTGCCTTCTCTTTGATTATACTGCCTTTTTACTTGAAAGCACGTATGGGTATCGGCCCCCGAGTTACTCAGCAAATACTCCCTCCAAGAATAACACCATTTTTTTTTGTCCCCCATTTTATTTGAGTTTTTGGTGGGAAATAAAACTTTTTTTTTTTCATAGAGTCATTGCTCTATTTTTTTATATATAAAATTCCATCATTGATCTTTAATATTGGCCTAATCTTACGTTAAATTTTCTCGCTTACACTTGTCTTCTCATCATCTAAGATAGAGTTTCCAAATCATAATACCCGACGTAACTATCTTGCTCTCAACATTAATACCTTTTGAGGAGGTTTGTGTGAGAAAGAAATAGTCGGGATATCCTAACCTGTTTCTTGGGAGATTACAAACAATTTGGTTTTTTATAAACAAAATTGCTAAAATTCAAAAATCCTAGACAAAGTTGGAAACATCTCATACTCTTCACTGACTCTTTTTTCTCGTTTTGTTTTTACTAGTGTTTAACTTTCCTCCCCAAACTTAAATCAGACATTGTCCCGACAAGGTAAAATTAAGCACAAAAGACAGTTAAAACACTAGTAAAAGTTACTCTCCTGGAATTTAGTGCTGTGCCTCATCATCTGAGTGAGGCGCTGCGGGACTGCCGAACAATTTTGGAAAGGCTGGAAATTGAATCTTGGAGTTTTTCGGGTTCTGCTTCAATGCTTCAAAAAGTGTTGTGTCCCTCGCTGCAGCATAAGGGAAATAGGAATCTAAATTATCAATAAGGCATTGAAGTTGTACCTCAAGCATACTGAGTCTGGATTCCATGAGCTGAAGGCTCTGTGCTATAGAGTGAGCTGCAGCGGAAGAGACAGCGGCAAACTGTGAAGCATTTTTCTTGGCAGTGGTAGGCAGATTTTCATTCTCCTCTTGAGTAATTCGGGACATTTTTAACGGGATTATAAACCTTGTTGTATTTACCTTTTCATCATGTTCCGAAACTTGCACTCCTGCAACTAAACATAAATTCGAGACAATAGAAGGAAACAATAATTGACTGCTGTATTTCATTGCAATTGCATAGAGAGCATTAAAAATTATTAAGCAACATCAATGTTTTTTCCAGTTATCAAGCAGTATAACAGTATGACTATCTCTTTAATCACATCCTGACCATGGAACGATGGTGGTAATTTATATTTTATGAAGTGATACCATACCTTTGATTTTGAATTTAAACTTACTCTCGGTATGGAATAGGTTCTGGCCTTTGATATATCCCATGTGGTCCCTGGTTCAGCAACATGCAACAGCACTTCTTGAAGGAAGGTGGCTGAATCGTCTACCAACAACTCTGTGTATTCGTCCCAAATGTTCGGGATCTCATAATATTTGTTGATGACATCTGGCATGAAAGTTACTATTTTTCCTATAACAGTTACGAATTCTAGGTCGTTCTAATCAAAATTAGCATAAAATTCTCGGACTAAATTACCAATCGGATCATCTGGTTTTACACAAAATTTCTCCAATCCCCTAGTAGATATAACACTGGTAATATATGTAGGGAAGTGAGAAAAAGTATCATCCAGTTGTTCAAAACCTTTTTCCACAGCAAGCGACCTTTTGTTGAATTGCGCAAATTTTTGTTCGGCTTTCTCAGAGACAAACTTGGGTGCCTTTTGCTTCATTTTTATCATTCTTGCAGACATCTTGACTCTTCTTTTTGGGTACCCGAAGATAAATTTGTGTCATCTGTCTTTACCGAATTAACCTTTTCTGAAGCTTGCTGATTTTGGGAGGTAGCAGGATGTTGTTGGTCCTCCATGTTCTTGTGCTGTGGCGGCTGCTGTGGAGTTTGTTCCTCGTTTTCTTCTTCTTGAATAGGCGTTCCTTGGAGCACCTAATGTAAGTTCTTTAAAAAATCCCAACCTTTGTGAATTTTGTGGGATTTTGCTTCATCCCGAGCAAAATGTTGGCAATCTCGAGTTGTGGTGATGCGGCCTCCGATGAACTCGATTTTTTCCTTGCCTTTTTTGTCCGAATCAATGGTATTTCTTCTTCGTCACTGGATTCGTCGTCTATTAGGTATGGTTCTGTAGCCGTGTTAGGATTTTGGGGAGCAGCAGTTTGAACCCGATGTCGCAGAACTCTCTGCGATTTTGTTGCAATCGGGCGGACCTCCCTTTCTTTTTTTCTGAACTCACACCTTCTGTCTCCCCTCTTTGGTATTCTGCTGTGATGGGTTCGCATCCATAACCCTAACTTCAGTCTTCTGTAGTTTCCTTGATGAAGACGTTGCAATGCTTGAAGATGCTGAAGCCATGTCTGCTGGTACAGCTCTGCTATAAGGAAGGAGGTCGCAGCACGAAGGAGAAAAATCTGCGATATGAGAGAAAATCTCGGGAGAATAGGAGCGAAAATAGATGGGAGATTTGGAAAGAATAAAAAAAATCTAACTTAACTCTAATACCCTAAATAACTCTAATACCCTAAATAGACTCAGCAACAGTAAAATAGACTTAAAAAAATAAAAATCACCGAGGGTTGCCTCACTTAAGCGCCTGTTTTAAAATCAACGGCCCGACTCTTTGCTGCAGCACATTATGCAGGGTCGTTCAACAACGCGGACAAATTTTGCCCTCGTGTGCTGTATTTTCCAGAAAGTGTTTTACTCTTTTTGCATTGACTTTGAAATATTTTCCGGTTGCTTCGTTGAAAAGTTCAATCACTCCAAAGGTCGTGACATTCGAGATCAAGAATGGTCCTGACCATCTTGATTTTAGCTTCCCGGGAAAAAGTTTTAGTCTCGAGTCATAAACCAGTACTTTCTCTCCAATCTTGAACGTTCTCTCCTGAATATTTTTGTCGTGCCATTTTTTGACTTTCTCCTTGTAGACTGCAGCATTCTCGTAAGCATATAATCGAAATTCGTCCAGCTCATTTAATTGAAGTATCATTTTCTCTCCAACAGCATCTGCATCTAAATTTAATTTTGCAACAGCCCAGTGAGCCTTGTGAATTAGCTCGACTGGGAGATGACATGCCTTCCCGAAAACCAGTCTGAAAGGAGATGCTCCAATCGGTGTTTTGTATGATGTACGATATGCCCACAGCGCATCTGGCAGCTTAGATGCCCAATCTTTCCTTCCGGGGTTGACTACCTTTTCCAGAATCTTTTTAATCTCTCGATTCGACACCTCTGCTTGTCCATTTGCTTGAGGATGGTAAGTTGTAGTCACTTTATGCTTTACCCCATATTTAGCTAATAAGCTCTGAAATTGCCTATTGTAAAAATGACTTCCACCATCACTTATGATCGCTTTTGGAGTACCAAATCGAGTGAAAATATTTCGATGTAGAAAACCCGTAACACTTTTGGCATCACTTTTCTGTAATGGCACCGCTTCTACCCATTTGGAGACGAAATCAACTGCTAATAAAATATATTGACTTTCGAACGATGAGGGGAATGGCCCCATGAAATCGATTCCCCAAACATCGAAAAGCTCAACTTCTAAAATATTTGTGAGTGACATCTCGTGTTTTCTTGATATGTTCCCGCTCCGCTAGCACTTATCACACGTTTTGACAAATTTATTAGCATCCTTGAACAGTATAGGCCAGTACAAACCTAATTGCAAAACCTTTGATGCTGTTCTTATTCCTCCGTAGTGTCCTATGTTTGGTGTTGTATGGCAGTGCTGCAGCACAAATGAAAATTCATCTTCTGGAATACACCTTCTTATAATCTGGTCCGGACACTGTTTAAACAAATATGGCTCCTCCCAGAAATAGTTACGGGCATCATGTAAAAACCTTTTTCGCTGTTGATAAGAATAACCGAACGGAATAATCTTGCTGACCAAAAAATTCACTATATCAGCATACTATGAAGTTGCAGAAACTTGAAACAATTGTTCATCTAGAAATTCTCTAGGATTGGTATGCTGTCATTCAATTCTTTTTCAGTTTTCAACCTTGATAAATGGTCAGCAACTTGATTTTCTGTACCCTTTTTATCTCGGATTTCAATATCGAATTCTTGCAGTAACAGGACCCACCGAATCAATCTTGGTTTGGCATCCTTCTTTGTGACTAAATAATACTTTATAGCCGAGTGATCCGTGTAAACTATAACCTTGGTCCTGACAAGATATTGCCGAAATTTTTCAAAAACAAAGACCACTGCTAGCAACTTTTTTTCCGTAGTCGTATAATTGACTTGAGCTTCCGATAACATTTTGCTTGCATAGTAGATCGAACAAAAAATTTTGTTTTTCCTCTGCCCCAGAACTGCGCCCACAACATAGTTGCTGGCATCGCACATCAGTTCAAACGGTAAAGTCCAATCCAGTGCTACAATAATAGGCGCTGAAACCAACCTCTTCTTTAACTCCGTGAATGTTGTGAGGCATGCTTCATTAAATACAAATGCCTTATTGTTTTCTAGCAGAGAGCATAGTGGTTTCGTGATCTTAGAAAAGTCTTTTATGAATCGACGGTAAAAACCACTATGTCCTAGAAAACTTCTTATACCTTTTACATTCGTAGGTGGAGGCAATTTTTTGATAATTTCGATCTTCGCATTATCAANNNNAAGGGTTTGATAATTTTTCTGGATAAAAATGTAATTAAACTAAATAAGAAAAGATAGTCAAACTTCAGTAAAGTGAAGGTTAGATTCGGGTTTCTCCATTTATTCATTCACGACTGCACGCTGCAGCACGTTTTGACGGAAAGGAATTTGAAATAATCGATGGCTGGCGTCGCCTATCGATTCGGTTTTTCTCTCACCTTCTTCCAATCTTATGGCAAGAACAATGAGATCCAAACACTTTAATTGCAGATCTTAATCATTTACCATCGAGCTATCGTTTAGGTTAAACAAAAACAATTTTGTTAAAATTCAAAACAAATATTAACAACCCGAGTAATTTAACCAATTTCTATGTGATTTCTAATGGCGTTTTAGATCTCACTAATTTTATTATAACTGTGGCGTCCAGATTATACACGATAAAAATTTAAGATCTAGTTAAATTAATCAATGGCTAAAAACCGAGAAATTGTAAACGGATACTTCCCAAATCCAACCTAATGAAAACTTAGCTCATGTTTGAATTAAAAACAACGCAAAGATGTTTGGTAAACATAATTACAGCACGCTAAAAAGATATAAACGGACCGTCACTTTCTTCAAAACCCCGGTGGCGTCCCGCAAGTTCTTGAATCGGCTTCGGTTTCCGTTTCAATTCGTACGGCGTGGCTGCGTCTCTTCTGTTTTTTGTCTATCTCCCTCTCCTCGTGTTTGATCTGAATCGTGCTCCTTTATTTAAAATTGTGGCAGCTATCTTCTCTTTTTAAAACTGAATTCAGAATCCCTTGATTAATGGAGATTTAACTAAATTCAGAATCTCTTGATTTGTGGAGATTTTCTTCTCTCTCCAATCCGCCAATTTTGACATTTAAATCTCTCTGATCTTATCTCTTTTCACTTCATTGCTTTCCATCTTTACCCAGCATAATCTCTGCAAAATAGGTAACCAATCGGGCAGATAAAAATATTCTCGGAATTACCGAAATTAACATAATTTCCTTGCTGCCCGCTGATTTTGTGCTGTAGCATGAGCTGCAGCACCAAATACAGCTTCCAGCATAAAATTCCTCAATTTATTACTTAAGGTTTAACAATTTTCATAAATTTGATAGACATAATTAAGTCTTTTTAAAGACTTAACATTAAGGAAGCATATAAAGATGACCAAGATTTCAGCAAGTGGTATGAGTTGAGTATCAACAAGGTGGATTGCGGATATTACCTCATGGATGGATTTCTTTTTAAAGGAGGAAAGTTATGTATTCCAAGTGGTGGCCTCCAAGATTCCCTTATCAAAGAAGCTCATGGTGGATGGTTTGCTAGCCATTTTGGAGAGAGAAAAACTTTAGTGGCTCTTAAAGAGCATTTCTATTGGCCACACTTGTTTCGGGATATACATCGAATTATAGAAAAGTGCATTATATGTAAGAAAGCCAAGAGCCGATTGCTTCCTCAAGGCTTGTATCTCCCACTTCCCGTGCCGAGTCATCCTTGGATGGAGGTTAGTATGGATTTCATACTCGGTCTTCCTCGAACTTGCAGGTCCAAAGACTGTATCATGGTTGTAGTAGATCAGTTCTCCAAGATAGCTCACTTCTTAGCTTGCTGCAAAACCAATGATGCACCACATGTGGCCGAGATTTATTTCAAAGAAGTGGTTCGTTTGCATGGGATACCGAAGACTATTGTTTCGGACTGAGATACGAAATTTCTAAGCGCTTTTTGGAAGACTCTTTGGAGAAGGATTGGAACTAAACTACTTTTCAGCACCTCCTTCCATCCACAAACCGATGGACAAACAGAAGTTGTGAACCGAACATTGGGAACTTTGCTAAGGAGCATGGTAAATAAGAAACTCTCGGATTGGGACTTTCAACTCCCTTATATTGAGTTTTCATACAACCGTAACGTTCATAGTGCTACCCGGACAAGCCCTTTTGAGGTGGTGTTGTATGGTTTTAACCCCCTCACTCCTCTTGATTTGTTGCCCATTCCATCTAAGGAAATCAGCAATCCGGATGGTGCTAAGAAAGCCGAGATTATAAAAAAACTGCACGAGAAGGTTAGTAAATCTATCCAAAGGGCTAATGAGAATTATGCTAAGTATGCAAACCAAGGTAGGAAGGAAATTAATTTCAAAGTGGGGGATCTCGTGTGGTTACATTTGCAAAAAGAAAGATTTCTGAATCAAAGAGCTTCAAAGCTATCACCAAGAGCCGACGGTCCTTTCAAAATTGTCAAAAAAATCAATCCAAACGCATACAAACTCGATTTACCGGGAGATTACGGAGTTTCAGCCACATTTAATGTTCAAGATCTTTCTCCCTTTGCTGGATTTGATAAGGATAAACAAGTTGGAGATGACTTTCCGCTGGATTTGAGGTCAAATTCTCAAGAACCCAGGGAGGATGACATGCCACGGATTGTCATGCCGAGCAGAGCAATCACCCGAGCCTGAACTCGGAATTTTTCTAATATGTTTGTTAATTTTGCAGGAAAATTAATTGAAGAATTATACATTTCTAAGCCAACTTTGGAGGATCAAACAAGGCCAAAACACATGATAAATTTGCGTGGAGAAAAGGATTATTTGCAACCAAAAACCGAGAACTCCATAATCAAGCCCGAACCCGAACCCGATTGAAGTACCACGTTGCATGGCGAGTTGGAGTCCCATGCAAAAGTGATCAAGGATTCCACGACTCAACTCTCCAGCATTTACATGGATTGAAGGAATTTTATTGCATGTTTAGCTTAATTTTAACTTGAATGTTTTGTTGGATATTTGGAGAACCCGAGAGGGTTTCTCGGCTAGGTTTTATTTTGTTTATTTTTGCATGCTTGCATGGGGTTTTGCATGAGGTATTTTCGGCTAAGAGAAAGGTATTTTGGGCACAGGAAGAAGGGAAATTAGCTGAGGAGATTCAAGATCACGTGGCTTTCACATTCTTGCAATCTCATTGGTCCAATTTTCCCTCCTTTATTTCAATTTCCAGCATGCAAGTTGCATGCTTTTGGCCCTCAATTTTCCCTCTCTTTTCCCACTCTTCTCAGCAGATAAAACCTCCCTCATTGCGTGATTGTAAGGATAATTTAGAATTTGAATTAAAGAAGCTTTTTAGCTCTCCCTTCTCGGGCATTTTCCAATTTCAGCCGGCAGCCAGAAATCCTCCGGCCATCGTGGTTCTTTTCAAGATTTCTCCCTCCAAGCTGGAGATCTCTTCTTGCTTCAAAGTTTCCAGCCTTTCTCAAGGTCATAGGGTGAGCTTGAAGTCCATAATATCCTTCTTCCATCGTTGTTTTCGTTTGATATTTCATTTCTTCTGCCGGTTATCAATTTCTAGCCTCCGCTGACCACTATTACTGTTCCATTTCATTCCGAGCGATCCATCCACGTGATTTCCTTCATTTTTGGAAGACTATCATCTATCTTTTTTCCAAAGTTCCACTCAAAATTTCAGCCATAAAATCGATCTCATCGTTGAGTTATCTCCGTCCAAATTCCAGTCCCGATTCTGGAATTATCGGATTATCGTTTTCCATTTAACCTAACCCGATTCTCCTACTTCCTAAATCTAGACGTCCTTATCCCTTGGAATTGGGCTTGGACCAATGTCTTGAGGCTTGTGGACTTCAAAAAGAGAAAAGTGTTCTTCCCGGGTAAGGCTCTTATTGGACATGGGCTCTCGGTGATTGCATCGTTTGACAAAGCCAACGGTTTCCATACATTTTGTATGAAGACATTGTATTAAACGGTTTCCATCTAAAAAAGACTTCAACAACTCTTTCTTAGACATGAAAAAGTTGGATTTAGTCATACCTCCTTTCCTTCAAACATGAAAGAGTATTGATTGGTAGAACCCTCATGGAGGTCTCTCTAGTCATATTGCCACGGCCTACCCAACAAAAGGTGGCTTGCACTCATCGGCACCACATTACAAAGGACCTTATCCTTGTAACCACCAATTGCAAACTCCAAGTTTACTTGCTTCGAGACTTTGATGTCCTCCTTGTCATTTAACCACCTTAATTTGTAAGGACTTGGGTGCAACAAAGTTTCAAGCCCTAGTTTCTCAACAAGATTTTTCGTGAAGCCACATTGGTGCAACTCCCACCATTTATGATAAGAGAGCACACTTTTCCTTGAATAAGACACCGGCTATGGAATAAGTTCTCCCATTGAAAATCTTCATTTCAGACTTGGGAAGAGAGAACTCTTCGTGTAACCATCAAAAGTGGTCCTTCGTGCGCATGGTAGGTCTCCTCCTCGGGTTGTGGTTCTTCACAAACTTCTTCCATCATTTCATCTTCGCTTACAACTTCATTAGTACCCTCTCTAAGAACCATGACTCTTTTTTTGGGGCATTGAGAAGTAATGTGGCCTAACCCGAGGCACTTGAAGCACTTGATCTCCCTTGACGGAGGCCAATTGCCTCCATTACTAGGCTTCACTTAACCTTCCCTCTTTTGAATCCACGGTTTCACGAATGGTGGCTTATCTTCCACACTTGAAAAAGGCTCGTAAGGAGGGGTGGTGTTGGGAGAAAATCGGTTAACCACCCCTTTCCTCTTCACTTGCCTTTCGCTTTCATGGCAAGTTAAATGACCGCATCCATGGTATCAATCGGTTGTAGCTCCACTATGTCTCCAATCTCCTTGTTCAATCCACTTAGGAACCTTGCAATGATTTGCTCCTCGGGTTCATGTAGGTCACACCGAATCTTAAGGGTTTCAAATTCGGTCAAATACTCTTCCACCGAGAGGGTTCCTCGCTGCACTGTTTAGAGTTGCAGGAAGAGTTCTTGTTTGTAGTGGCTCGGCACAAACCTCTTTCTCATGAAGAGTTTCATGGCCCTCCAAGTAGGAATATCATCCTCACCATGACGCCTCCTTTGGGCCTTCAAACTATCCCACCATAAGCTAGCATACCTGGTTAACTCCAAAGAAACTAATTGTAACTTCAACTGTTCCGAATAGTTATAGCAATCAAATACTTTATCTACTTTTTCAACCCAATCAAGGAATGCATCACCATTGCAGGAACCATTAAAGGGTGGAATGGTTACCTTGATATTTCTTATTTCATCTTAACGGGTGGGTTGGTCATTGTAACCGAACTCTTCATCAGAGTCCTTGGTTGTTTGATGTCGTGGCCTTCTCATGTCACTTCTGGGTCTTCTCCTTGGAGCAGCGGTTGGAGGGGGCCTCATTGGAGGGAAAGCTGCCTGCAGCCTTTGGAAAACCATCGCAAACTTTTTATGGATCTCATCGAGTTGTCCTTGTATGCTTGACTCCGGAACTTCCGGGTTATGGGTTACCAGAGGTGGATTTTGTGGTGGAATATGGTCTCGGTTTGGGTTGTGGTTTGCTCCACTTCGAGTCATCATGCTTTAACTCCATAAGATAACCAAAATACTGGAAAAGTTGAAGGGTGGGAAGGGATGAATAGCTTTAATACCAAATGGCAAGCTACAAGAGTGGGAAGAGGAATCAAAAGGGCCTCGGGTGAAAAAATGAGGAAATAAATGGGCCGGAAATGGGTGATATTAAGAAAGAGCGAGATTTGGAGGGGTTGTTTCTGGATGAGAGAAGAGTTAACCTCTAAAATGAGGGTAAAAGCTATGGGTAATCGAAAGTTGTGCAGGGGGAGTAAAGGGTGGTTATCGGAGAAGAAATGGGGGTTGGTAAAAAAATGTAAAGTCACCGGAGATAGAGATGAGCTAATGGGGATTACACGCTTACCCTAAGACCACGGGAGAGTGGCTGAAGACGTGTAGCACAAACTAGCTTACCCTAGCTTGGAAGGGAAGCCAAAACCTTGGAGAACCTCTCGGATATCGCCGGATGTTACCCGCCGGAGAGCCGAGTCTTCGGTGCCGGAAAAACCACAGCCAAGGAGAAAATGTAAAGCACTTTTGTATTCAAATTTCAACTGAGTACAATGCTCAGTCATGAGGAAGTTTTAATCTCCTTCACATGAGGGAGATGCCACCTTGATTGGATGGCTACCAAGGCTTTACCCGATTTGGTGCATGCACAAAAAGAGAGGTGGAAAGGACAACCCAACATTTACTCGATTTGCGGGGACCAAGAAAGAGTGGTCCCCAAAATTGGTTCCCCCTCCAACCGGCTGCCATCCAAACACCCTCAAAAACAAAAACCCATGCAAAAGAGAAAACCCACTCCAAAACCCATACCAAACCCATAGAAACCCATGACTTACCCATGGAAACCCATGGAAAGCCATTTTGCAAACCCTAACCCTAAAAGTAAGTCGGTAAAGCTGAAACAAACAAATTTAAAAGCCTGAGAGTAAGACGTCTTTATCCTTTGGAATTGGGCTTGGACCAATGTCTTGAGGCTTGTGGACTTCAAAAGGAGGAAAGTGTTCTTCCCGGGTAAGGCTCTTATTGGACATGGGCTCTCGGTGATTGCATCGTTTGACAAAGCAAATGGTTTCCATACATTTTGTATGAAGACATTGTCTTTATTAGAGGGCGGGTCTATTGTCAAATTTCCGGTGAAAGCTTCAGAGGTCCAGTTGTGCTGGATCAAATTGTAGTCTCCATGCTTTGTTGCTTGGACCACTAGCATGGTGGCTTCGACTCCTTCTTCCATCCAACCTCCATTGCCTCCCGAGCTAGCTCTCCAAATGAGGAGTTGCTTGGGCTTCTCCTTATCTTTCAATGTTGGGTCCATTATGCTGAATCCTTTCAAGACATCACCTACAAAAAGAGCACACTTGTTAGAGAATTCCTTGGCGCGTGCTCGGGTCATGACTCCTTGAGGCTTGGCTCCTTTAATTGGATCCCGTGGCATGTCATCCTCCCAGGGTATTTGAGGAATTGTTCTCAAATCTAGGGGCAAATCTTCCTCTTTTTGTTCCTCCACTTCATCCCCAACATAAGGAGAAAAATCTTGAACAATGAAAGTGGCCGAAACTCCATACTCCCTGGAGAGCTCAAGCTTGAAAGCATTTTGATTAACCTTCTCTGTTTGTCTGGCCCTTGTCTTTGCTTATTTCTCACTCGATATCCATTTGTTCCCTATTCCATACTTAAACCATATCATTTGGTATCAGAGCCATTCATGCCTTCCCACTCTTCCATTTTTCTATCATCTTGGCTAACTTATTGAGTTAAGGCATGATGATTCGAAGTGGAGCCAACCATAACCCTAACTGAGACCATATTCCACCAAAAAATCCACCTCCGGTGACCCCTAACTCGGATGTTTCGGAGTCTAGCATACAAGGGCAGCTAGCTGAGATTCACAAGAAGTTTTAGATGGTATTCCAAAGGTTGGAGGCAGCCTTTCCTTCAATGAGGCCCCCTCCAACCCCCGCTCAACGGAGAAGACCCGAGAATGGCATGAGGAGGCCACGACATCAAGCAACCGAGGACTCAGATGAAAATTTTGGTTACAATGACCAACCTAACCGTGAAGACGAGATGAGGAATATCAAGGTAACCATTACACCCTTTAATGGATCCTGTAACGGTGATACGTTTCTTGATTGGGTTGAGAAGTTAGATAAAGTGTTTGAATGTTACAACTATTTAGAACAGTTGAAATTACAATTGATTTCTTTGTTGTTAACCAATTATGCTAGCCTATGGTGGGATAGTTTAAAGGCCCAAAGGAGGCGTGATGGTGAGGATGAGAGCCATGAAACTGTTCATGAGAAAGAGGTTAGTGCCAAGCCACTAAAAACAAGAACTCTCCCTCTAACTCCAAACATTGAATCAAGGAACCCTCTCGGTGGAGGAGTATTTCACCAAATTTGAGACCTACAAGATTCGGTGTGACCTAGATGAACCCGAGGAACAATTGCAAGGTTCCTACGAGGTTTAAACAAGAAGATTGGAGACATAGTGGAGTTACAACCGATTGATACCATAGATGCGGTCATTCAACTTTCCATGAAAGGGGAAAGGAAAGTGAAGAGAAAGGGAAAGGGGGTGATTAACCGATTTGCTCCCAAAACCACCCCTCCTTACAAGATCTTTTCTAAGGTCGAGGTAAAGCCCCCTTATGTGAAGCCACGGATCCAAAAGAAACAAGGTGAGGGGAAGCCTGATGATGAAAGCAATCGGCCTCGAACAAGAGAGATCAAATACTTCAAGTGTCTTGGCTTAGGCTATATCGCCTCTCAATGCCCAAAAAAGAGGGTCATGGTTCTTAGAGAGGACACCAATGAAGTGTTGGAAGAAGCTAGTGGGGAGCAAGAACCCGAGGAGGAGATTTTTCATGCTCAAAAGGGACCCCTTTTGATGGTGATCCGAAGAGTTCTATCCTCCCAAGTCCGAAGTGAGGATTTTCAAATTGAGAACATATTCCATAGTAGGTGCCTTATTAATAGAAAGGTATGTTCTCTTATCATAGATTGTGGGAGGTGTACCAATGTGGCATGTCGAGATTTTGTGGAGAAGTTGTTTGACATGCCCAGAAATACCTCCCCCTTAACCGAACATCACAGAGCCATTACCCGAGCCCGAGCTTGGGAATTTTCTAATACGTGTGATCTTTTTGTAGGGAAGCTTATGCAAGGATTTAGCATTGTGGAACCAACCCTAATGGACTAAGAGAGGCCCAAGCACTCTGTGAATTACATAGAGAAGCTGGCGGACATTGTTAATATCCCAAACCCGAGTTGGACCTTCCAAGGGAGTTTCGAGGAGGATTATAAGGAGACCAGCCCAATGGGAAGCAAGCCCAAGACCAATTGAAGTGGAGGAGGGAGACTTTTTACTTTAAGTTTTTGTGTGTTTCTTTTTGTGCACAAACTTTAACGTTGGTTTTTGCATGCCTTTGCATGAGAGTCTTTTGACTCCCTTAGGGTATCATCTCAGGAGTGGCAGCCCTTTTCATTAGGCTGCATTTTGGTAGCTCTAGGGTGGCTCATGCAGGTGGGGATGCTGGCCTAGAGTTTTCCCAAATCAGTTTGGTCAAGGGGTCACTTTTCCCTCCCTTATTGTGTGCGTGGTCAAATCAGGTAAGCTTCCATGAGCCATCTGATTTGAGTCCTTTTCCCATGCAGCTTTGTTCATGTTTTAAGCTCAACTCCATGAACATTGTGGGAGGTTTTTGGTTAATTTGAAAAAAACTTTGCTTTGCATCGTCAATTTCCTTGGCGATCTTCCAATCCCAAGACTTGGCCTTCCCGGTGGACTTCCGGCAACCGAGAGCAACCCCGGAGTTGGTCATCCTTCCGAGCTAGGAGGACCTATCCTTACTACATATCTCCAGCCACACTCGTGGTCTTGAGGGTGAGTGTGTAGATCATTAGCTCTTCCTTCCATTCTTCATCTCGAAAGCCCATATTTTTCCGAATCTACCCGCACATACCATTTTCCGGCTACCTTCTGTCCATTTTCACTCCCATCAACATATCTTCCATTCTACTCGTGAGAATGCTTTCATATTTTGAGGTCACCTTCTACCCCTCTCCGTTTACGGTTCCTCCAAATTTCAGGCCAATTACCACCACCGTTTTTGAGATCTGGTATCCACAACTTTCTCATCCAGATTTCCAACCTTCTCCACCCGAATCTAGAAAGTGTTCATTTCTCTATCCAACTTTTTTTGTCATTTGGTATCAGAGCCATTCATCCCCTTCCCACCTTCCATTCTCCTCTATTTTTTAGCTACCTTGAAAGTTGGAGCACGACCACTCAAAGTTGAGCAAAGTTTAACCACAACCGAGAGCCCATTCCACCAAACAACCCAAGTATTCAACCTCAAACCCCAAGTCCGGACTGAAACGGACATCAAGAAAGATTTAAAAGCAATGACGGAGGAAAGCAAAGCTATGACAGGGCCAATGACTTGG
Organism: Begonia fuchsioides; assembly: GCA_003255005.1. Taxonomy (NCBI): domain Eukaryota; kingdom Viridiplantae; phylum Streptophyta; class Magnoliopsida; order Cucurbitales; family Begoniaceae; genus Begonia; species Begonia fuchsioides. The sequence goes on along the minus strand of QAOC01035373.1, from coordinate 95,423 downwards.
GCTCAGACAAAGAAATTAAAAGATCAAATAAGTTTATACACTAAGGATTTTCTCAGCCGTCAGCCCGCACACGATCCACCCACCATCAAGATGGAGTTTGTCACAATTATTGATGTACACAAGTAATTAACTTGTATTAATATACATGTCAATATGAGAATTATTCTACAAGTTCCACTAGTGAAAGGAAGTAGGAGCTGAGGTTGTAAACTTGTACACCTCACTTATTTTGTGGTAGGTAGGGTAGGTGGGAGTTTACAAAATTAGAAACTTGTACACATCACTCATTTTGGGTAGGTAGAGTATGAGGTAATGACTTGAACACCTCACACTTTTGGTAGGTATGCTGTAGTATAAAAGGAGGTGAACTTATACATTTGGGACAACTTGAATTGAATGAAAGTGTTATCCTTTGTGAGAGATCTTCTCCCAATTAACAAGCGTTGTTCGGTTTTCATCGGTAAGTCCAGCAACGTTATTTTCTGACTTATCAAGCGGAATTCCTCCGTTTGTGGCGTCTTCCCCAACCAAGGTTCTTCGTCACGTCGTTGTTTCGGGTCTGTAGCTTTTCTAAGCTAAGGTTCAAATACTCGTCGGCTTTGGGTCAAGGTTTCATACTTATCTTTTCTTTATTTCAACTCAATATCAGATCACTGATCAATCCTATTTCGGGAAGGATCATATCACGGACCCTGCAGAATCTAGCTTCCAAGGCCAGATAGATGAGCTTAATAGAAGGTTTGACATACTTCTCCAAAGGTTGGAGGTAACCAATCCCCCAATGAGGCCCCCTCCAACTCCTGCTCCAAGAAGAAGACACAAAAAAGGCTTAAGGCAACTCCGACGACAAATAATTGAAGATTCCGATGATGACTATGATCACAATGAACCACAGCCCCGAGATGATGAAATGAGAAATATCAAGGTAACCATTCCACCCTTCAATGGTTCTTGTAATGGAGATGCTTTCCTTGATTAGGTTGAAAAGGTCGATAAAGTTTTTGATTGCTATAATTACTCAGAAAAGTTTAAATTGCAATTGATATCCTTGGAGTTGAACGGGTATGCTAGCCTTTGGTGGGATAGTTTGAAAGCCCAAAGGAGACGTGACAGTGAGGATGAGGTCCCCGCTTGGAGGGCTATGAAGTTATTAATGAGAAGACGGTTTGTGCAAGCAAGAGCTTTTCCTCCAACTACAAACTTTGAAACAAGAATCCCTATCAGTAGAGGAGTATTTGACTGAGTTTGAGACCCTCAGGATTTGTTGTGATCTTGAGGAACCCAAGGAGAAAATCATAGCAAGGTTTCTAAGGGTCATGCACAAGGATATTGGTGACATAGTGGAGCTTCAACCGATCAACACCATGGATGCCGTTATACAACTTGCATTGAAGGTGGAAAGGCAAGTGAAAAGCAAAGGGAAGGGAACAACCAACCGATTTATTCCTAAGACCAATCCTCCCTACAAACCATTTCTGAGAGCAGAAGAGAAGCCTACATTCCCAAAACCTTGGATACAGAAGAAGGATGGAGAAACAAAACCGAATGTTGACACCAAGCGACCCAGAGCAAGAGAAATCAAGTGTTTCAAATGCCTTGTCTTAGGGCACATTGCTTCTCAATGCCATAATAAAAGGGTCATGATCCTTAGAGAGGATACGAATGAGGTGGTGAGTGAAGATGAGGTGATTGAAGAAGAGGTCGATAATCAAGTGCCCGAGGAAGAAGTTTACCATGCACAAGAGGGACCCCTCCTAATGGTGATCCGAAGAGTCCTCACGTCTGAAACCCAAAAAGAGACTTCCAAAAGGAAAATATTTTTCATAGTAGATGCCTCATTCAAGGGAAGGTTTGCTCACTCATAATTGATGGATGTAGTTGCACCAATGTAGCTTCCCGAGACCTTGTTGAAAAACTTGGCCTAAAAACGTCATCACACCCGAGCCCCTACAAATTAAGATGGTTAAATGATAAGGAAGATCTCAAGGTAACCAAGCAAGTAAGTCTAGAGTTCTCAATTGGAGGTTATAAAGACACGACCCTATGTGATGTGGTACCAATGAGTGCAAGCCATATCTTGCTAGGGAGGCCTTGGCAATACGACCGGAGGGCCCTCCATGACGGATTCACTAATCAATATTCATTTAAGTATGAGGGTAGGGCCATCAAATTAGCTCCCCTTGGACTGGATCAAGTAGCCAAAGATGAGGTTACAAGGAAGGAAGGGCCGCCCAAAACCAATCTATTTATGACCAAGAAAGAGTTATTGAGAACAATCCTAGCGGGAGGTCCTATGGTACTTGTGATGTTCCGAGAAAGGTTGGAAGAAATTGGAGATACTCCCGTGGAGATCCGAGAACTAATTGAGGAATACAAAGACATATTTCTGGAAGAACTTCCCCAAAGATTGCCACAACTTTGGGGAATCGAGCATCAAATAGATCTTCAATCGGGAGCGGTATTACCAAATCAGCCTTCATATAGATTAAATCCCGAGGAGGCAAAAAGAACTACAAAGACAAGTTCAAGAACTATTGGACAAGGGCCACATTCAAGAATCCTTGAGTCCGTACTCCGTCCCCGCCCTCTTGGTTCCAAAGAAAGATGGTAGTTTTCGGATGTGTGTAGATAGTCGAGCCATCAACCAAATAACCATCAAGTATAGATTTCCAATCCCGCGGCTCGAATACATGTTGGATGAACTTAGTGGGGCATCTTGCTTCTCTAAAGTTGATTTGAAGAGTGGATACCACCAAATCCGAATGAAGGAGGGAGATGAATGGAAGACGGCTTTCAAAACAAAATATCGGTTCTTCGAATGGTTAGTGATGTCTTTCGGGCTGTCTAATGCCCCTAGTAGTTTTATGAGACTTATGCATTTCGTGCTTAGAGATTTCTTAGGAAAATTTGTGGTGGTTTATTTTGATGACATATTGGTATATAGCATGGATTGTCATAGTCACCGAGGACATCTTAAGTTGCTATTTGATACTCTCCGAGATACTAAAATATTTGGTAATCTAAAGAAGTGTGCCTTTGTGCAAGAGAGGATACACTTTTTAGGGTTTATTATATCAAGGGAGGGTATGTAAGTGGATGAAGCTAAGGTGGAGGCCATTCGGGATTGGCCAATTCCAAGGAGTGTTTCGAAAGTGAGGAGTTTCCACAGCCTTGCCTCCTTTTACCGATGATTTATTCAAGGTTTTAGTTCCATTGTGGCCCCTTTAACGGATTGCACTAAGAAGGGGAGAGACTTTGAATGGTCTACAACTTGTCAAGAAAGTTTCGAGCTCATCAAACAAAAGCTTTGCCATGCACCCGTACTTAGCCTTCCCGACTTCCACAAGGTCTTTGAGGTGGAGTGCAAAACCTCCGAGGTGGGAGTAGGAGCTGTCCTTATGCAAGAAGGAAAGCCACTTGCATATTTTAGTGAGAAGCTCAAAGGTGCTGCCCTAAATTACTCGACCTACGACAAGGGCTGTTATCCGGGCTTTGGAAGTGTGGCAACACTATCTATTATCCAAGGAATTTATTATACACTCGGACCATCAAGCCCTCAAACACATCAAGTTTCACATCCCAATTTTCATACTTTCTTTTTATTCATAAGAAAATACTATTTTAACACATTTTATAAAAATTACAGCGGAAGACTTAATGATAGTTAAATCCATTTGATAAGAACACCAATTAACCATATAAAATTTCTTAATTAAACATTGTATTCGTTCAAAACATAAGGTTAATTTACAAACTTTGATAAATATGTATTATCAATCTCTTTTAAACATTACACATTTCAAAACACTAAACATCAAAATACATCTCCCACCGGTCGTCACTTAACGATCCAAGCATCTGCACCGGCTATACCTCCTCCACCATGTTGTATCAATGATAAGGAAAAACCTCCTCACCACTAATCTCATCACCTACAATACAAAGCTTAATCTAATGAGCTTAAGGCTCAGTAAATAACCATACATGATTCCTTAATGCCTACATGAATATGCATTTCTTAAAACATGTTCCATTTTCGTTCCATTTGATTTCTTGATACTTTTATCTTGGTGTGGGCGTCACAACGTAGAGGGAGGGAAAATCACCATTTGGTCTTCTTCACAGGCAGCCCAATGAACACCATTTGGTCCATTTAGGACAGTTCATGAGCACCATATGGCCCGATGCACAAGACAGCTCATTCCATCCCACCCATAGCTTGATACTTACATGCTTTACATATCGAATATTGAAGATTACGGAATAGAGGATTGGCACCGTATGGCCTCCCTCGAGACAGCCTTACTCTGCTCCCTCCGCAATATCCGGTTGAATCATCATGAAAACCATGCATGTAAAACATTTTCGTTCTTTTCATAAAACATGATGCATGATCAATTGTACATATGCATGACATACAACATTCATATAACCTATAATGATAATATTAAATTTAACTTAACATATCAATCATCAACGAGATTAAGGAGTGTTCCATACAACATTCATATAACCGCGTTCCATCCACAAACTGATGGAAAAATGGAGGTGATCAACCAAACTTTGGGAAGTCTATTAAGGAGTATCGTTAGCAAGAAACTCTTGGATTGGGACATTCAACTCCCTTATATAGAATTTTCCTACAACCACAACGTGCATAGCGCAACCCGAATGACTCCTTTTGAGGTAGTGTATGGGTTTAACCCTCTCACCCCACTAGATTTGTTACCAATTCCGTCCAAAGAGATTGCCAATATGGATGGGGTGAAGAGAGCCGAACTAGTGAAAAACATGCATGAAAAGGTGAGTAAAATGGTCCAAAAAGCCAATGAGAACTATGCCAAATATGCCAACCGTGGGAGGAAAGAAACACAATTCAAAGCGGGAGATTTGGTTTGGTTACACTTAAGGAAGGAGAGATTTCCAAAGCAAAGGGGATCGAAGCTTGCACCAAGAGCCACCTTTAAAATTCTCGAGAAGATTAATCTGAATGCTTACAAGCTCGAGCTTCCGGGAGAATATGGAGTTTCAGCCACCTTCAACGTCCAAGATATATCACCTTATGTTGCTGATCAAGAGGAGGATACGGAGGAGGAAGAGTTACAACTTGATTTGAGGGCAAATCCTCAAATACCACGGGAGGATGACATGCCCCAAAATACCTCCCCCTTAACCGAACATCACGAAACCATTACCCAAGCCAAAGCTCGGGAATTTTCTAAAACGTGTGCTGTTTTTTTAGGGAACCTTATGCAAGGATTTAGAATTGTGGAACCAACCCTAATGGACCAAGAGAGGCCCAAGCACTCCGTCAATTAAATAGAGAAGCCGGCGGACATTGTTATTATCCTGAACCCGAGTTGGACCTTCCCAGGGAGTTTCAAGGAGTATTATAAGGAGACCAGCCCAATGGGAAGCAAGCCTTTTTACTTTAAGTTTTTGTGTGTTTCTTTTTGTGCACAAACTTTAACGTTGGTTTTTGCATCCCTTTGCATGAGAGTCTTTTGACTTCATTAGGGTATCATCTCAGGAGTGGCAGCCCTTTTAATTGGGCTGCATTTTGGTGGATCTAGGGTGGCTCATGCAGGTGGGGATGTTCGCCTAGAGTTTTCCCAAATCAGTTTGGTCTAGCGGTCACTTTTTCCTCCCTTTTTGTGTGCGTGGTCAAATCAGGTAAGCTTCCATGATCCATCCGATTTGAGTCCTTTTCCCATGCAGCTTTGTGCATGTTTTAAGCTCAATTCCCAGAGCATTGTGGGAGGTTTTTGGTTAATTTGAAAAAAACTTTGCTTTGCATTGACAATTTCCTTAGCGATCTTTTGATCCCAAGACTCGGCCTTCCCGGTGGACTTCCGGCAACCGAGGGCAACCCCGGAGTTGGTCATCATTCTGAGCTAGGAGGACCTATCCTTACTACATATCTTCAGCCACACTAGTGGTGATGCGGATCAAGTGATGACACAAATCAATCCAAAGAAGAAAGACCAATTGCAAGGAATTGGAGGCCCAATGACAAGGTCAAGAATCAAGAAAATGCATGAAGCGCTATGTTGTTTAGTGGAAGAAATTGAAATGAAAGAATCTATTCAACATCAGAATAAAATGTTTATTATGTTAAATATTGAAGAAGATATTGACATCATACAAGGTGCTCAAGCACACAAGCCCAAGAGCCCAAGCCAATAAAAGATATTGAATGGACAAAGGAAATAGGAAAGTACATGCAACTTTCCTTAAATCAAACTTTTACTTGACCAGCAAGAATATATTGGCAGATTCGACAATCTTCCCAAAGTTATTTGAAAACGTTTTCTTCATCAAAGTTGTATCTTCTTTCAAGACCTTTTTGGAATGGGCTGGATCATAAAACTCGGACGTCGTTTGCTTGGCAAAATACACAACTTACCGAAACAGAAGTGCCTTGCAACAAGTTCGAAAATTCTTTCTTTTAAGTTTCCTAATTACTTTCTATTTCCTAATTTACTTGTTGTTAGTTTAGAAAGTGTGTAACCTATTTAAAGGCATTTAAGCTATTGTAAGAGGGGACAACTTTTATGATTAATTCACCTTGAGTGTTTTAGAGAGATTTTCTCTTTGGTTCTTTGCAAAGAACTCGATCTTCATCAAGTTAATTCTTGATAGATCAAATTTGATAGCTTTGGTTCTTACCGACAAGTTCGGTCTGGGTCAAGCTCCTTCTTTGATAACTTAGGTTCTGTCGGAAAGATTCGATTGGGGTCAAGTTCCTCGTACTTGATTCAAACGCGATCCAGGTGTCTTGTTCCGCATGTTGAAAGGTCTCGAGTTTGATATACTCGTGGTTCTCATCATTTGGTATCAGAGCTTTGGCTCCTTTATTCAAGTTTCTATCTTTATTTAAGCTTTCTTATTCTTCTTTATTTCCTTACTTCCTATCTTCTATCTTTTCTTATTCTTCTTTATTTCATTATTTCCTATCTTTCTATAAAAAAAAAAAGCAAAGAAAAAAAAATCGTCTAAAAAAAACGTGAAAAAAAAGAATTATTGTGCAAAAAAAAAGTGAAAAAAAGAATGATTTTTTTTTTGCTTATTGTCTTTATTACTACCATTATCAAAAAAAAATCTCGTTACTTCAAATAAGTGCTTACTAACTTTCGTCATCAATATTTGTTTCAAAGTTTTTTCTTTTAATTTTTGTGACTTCAAAGTTATTCCTTGCCTTTATTGATCTTACATCATTAGAGCAATACATCATTATCCATCATTCATCATTATACACACGTTTTTCTTGGATTGCATTATTTCTTCAAAATAGTTTGACTTTGACGATCTTGGAAGTTTGAAATTTTGGCTTAAAAGTTTGATCTTCATTGTTTTTACTTGCTGAATATTTCTCCTGAATTGGGTTCTTACATAAAGAACTAAAAGAGAAAATTGAGAGGAAAAAGGCAAGAGTGTGAGACTATTTTATAAAAGCCAATAATTGAGTGAAATACGAGTGTGAGTGACATTGGTTGAGTGTAAACACGTGAGAGAGTGAGTGACGTCCATATATTTTGTTATTTATTTGCTAACAGTTTCTTTTGCTTCTTATTTTTATAAATGAGTATGGCTGAAAGTCAATTTAATGTTGTCACATCCCATAAGAAAATACTATTTTAACACATTTTATAAAAAAACTACAGCGGAAGACTTAATGATAGTTAAATCCATTTGATAAGAACACTAATTAACCATATAAAATTTCTTAATTAAACATTGTATTCGTTCAAAACATAAGGTTAATTTACAAACTTTGATAAATATGTATTATCAATCTCTTTTAAACATTACACATTTCAAAACACTAAACATCAAAATACATCTCCCACCGGTCGTCACTTAACGATCCAAGCATCTGCACCGGCTATACCTCTTCCACCATGTTGTATCAATGATAAGGAAAAACCTCCTCACCACTAATCTCATCACCTACAATACAAAGCTTAATCTAATGAGCTTAAGGCTCAGTAAATAACCATACATGATTCCTTAATGCCTACATGAATATGCATTTCTTAAAACATGTTCCATTTTCGTTTCATTTGATTTCTTGATACTTTTACTTTGGTGTGGGCGTCACAACGTACAGGGAGGGAAAAGCACCATTTGGTCTTCTTCACGGGCAGCCCAATGAACACCATTTGGTCCATTTAGGACAGTTCATGAGCACCATATGGCCCGATCCGTAAGACAGCTCATTCCATCCCACCCATAGCTTGATACTTACATGCTTTATATATCGAATATTGAAGATTACGGAATAGAGGATTGGCACCGTATGGCCTCCCTCGAGACAGCCTTACTCTACTCCCTCCACAATATCCGGTTGAATCATCATGAAAACCATGCATGTAAAACATTTTCGTTCTTTTCATAAAACATGATGCATGATCAATTGTACATATGCATGACATACAACATTCATATAACCTATAATGATAATATTAAATTTAACTTAACATATCAATCATCAAACAATTGCAAACAAGCACACAAACAATCCCAAGAGTTTGGGTCGGTGTATTGTGCAATACACCCCAACAGAATATTATCCATACTTAATCTAGCACCTAATCAATTCAAATCATAATCCATAAAGTCTACTCTTTGTATTGTAGTCCCAATTGGGCCAAAGACATTCAGAGTTACTTACTTGAAGTCCTTAGCTTTAAGTTGATCACTTAATCCCTTAATCTTCAACACTTATCACTTGGTAACCTTAATACATAAAAGAAAATTGAGTGAGCAATCTCGGATATACCCTGTTTTGCAGTAACTTCCAACAACTATAACTTGAGATACACAAGTCCAATAACAATGATTCAAATGTCATAACTTTTGTGAAGATGTCTACTTTAAGTCATCTGAAGAAAGTAAAATCAAATTACTATTCGAAAACCTTGTAATAATTCAAATCTTAAAACTGTGCAGATTTGTCCGAAATTGGGAAATCTTGGTACAACTTTAAAATTTATGCACTAGCAACCATTCTGAACCAAGCCAAGCACTTAGATATCAATATAGGGTAAGAATTGATACCTTAGAGGAAAGAAAACTTGCTCCAAAGTTTTCAAATTCGCGGCTTTTCTTTTTTCCTCTTTTCTTGCTTCAATAGTGCACTAAATCTCACTTTTTATGCACTAAATGCCCTCACACACTTCAACTATCCCCAAATTTTCACTTTTCTCCTACAAAACTAGAGAGAACTTGAGAGAAGGAGATGAATTTCGTGGGTTTCCCCGTCTGATTGGAAACCCTCTTCATAAAAGCTAAGGAGGAGGTGGAGAAAGCATGAGGTCCTCATTCCACCCCACTTAAGCTGCTCCCCAAATTCACCAATCATATTTATTTAACTTTAATAATAACATTTTAATTTATATTATTTTTACACAGAAAATTAAGGTGGAGGTGGAGGAAAGCATGAGGTGTCCATTCAAGTAGGAGCTGTCTATTCAAGTAGGAGGTGTCCATTCTAATAATCACTAATTAACTAGGTTAATCTTATGATTGAGAGTTTTATTTATTCTAACTTTCCTTCAAACCCTTCATACACGTAACAATATTTTTCCCTTCATCGATCACAACTTCTAATTTACAGTACCATCAAAACTAAATCACAAGATCATTGTACCATACACAAAAAGCAAGGGTGTTACAATCCACCCACCTTACTTGAAATTTTGTCCTCAAAATTACATGTCAAACAACTCAGGATATTTCTTCTCCATATCTTGTTGTCTTTCCCAAGTAGTTTCTTCCATAGAGTGGTTTTTCCACAGTACTTTGACTAGTGGAACTTGCTTATTTCTCAATTCTTTTATTCTGGAGTCTAAAATCTTTATCGGCTTCTCTTCATATGTTAAAGATGGTTCCACTTCGATGCTACTTGGTTCAACTACTTGATTTGGATTGCGCATAAACTTTCGTAACATTGAAATGTGAAATACATTATGCACTCCTTTCATAGTCGATGGCAACTCTAACTTATAAGCCGTCTTTCCTATCTTTTCCACTATATTGAAAGGTCCGATGAACCTTGGAGTGAGCTTTCCCTTTTTACCGAACCGTCTTACTCCTTTTAATGGTGAAACTTTAAGGAAAACTTCATCACATTTCTCAAACTCCAATTCCCTTCTTCGTTGGTCGGCATAACTTTTTTGACGACTTTGTGTCGTTTTGATCCTTTCCCGAATTACTCTCACTTTCTCTGTAGTTTGTTGCAAAATCTCGGGTCCATATAATTGAGCCTCACCGACTTCATTCCAATATAGAGGCGACCTACATTTCCTCCCGTACAATGCCTCATATGGTGCCATACCAATCGTAGCTTGATAACTATTATTATACGTGAATTCCACTAATGGCAATAACTTACTCCATGTCACTTGGAATTCTAAAACACATGCTCTCAACATGTCTTCTAATATTTGAATTGTCCTTTCAGTTTGGCCATCGGTCTGAGGATGAAAAGCTGTACTAAAATTCAAACTTGTCCCCATTGCCTTTTGCAAGCTTTTCGAAAACTTTGATGTAAATCTAGGGTCTCTATCCGAAATAATAGAAACCGGAATTCCGTGCAATCTTATTATCTCTTGAACATATAACTCTGCATACTTGTCCATTGTGAAAGACATCTTTACCAGTAAGAAGTGGGCAGACTTTGTAAGCCTATCAATAATCACCCAAATGGCATCATGGTCTTTTATTGTTTTCGGTAGTCCCACAACAAATCCATTGTGATATGTTCCCATTTCCACTCCGGAATCGGTAAACATTGCAATGTCCCGGCTGGTCTTTGATGTTCAGCCTTGACTTGTTGACATACATAATACAACTCCACATGTTTTACTATGTCCTCTATCATACCTGGCCACCAAAATTGTTGCCTCAAATCATGATACATCTTTGTACTTCCGGGATGTATTGAGAACATAGATGAATGAGCTTCTGTCAATATGTCTCTTCGTAACTCATACACTTTTGGAACATACCATCGGTTT
>QAOC01035373.1:45468-83773 GCA_003255005.1 Begonia fuchsioides | reverse complement strand
GTTCGGAATGCCGTTTTAGGAATATCTTCTGTCTTGACCTTTAATTGATAATATCCAGACCTTAAATCAATCTTCGAGAACACACATGCACATTGTAATTGGTCGAATAAGTCATCAATTCTTGGCAACGGGTATTTGTTCTTTATCGTCAACTTATTTAACTCCCGATAATCAATGCACATTCTTAATGATCCGTCCTTCTTCTTAACAAATAGGACTGGAGCTCCCCATGGTGAAAAACTCGGACGTACAAAACCTTTGTTAATTAAATCTTCTAGTTGTACCTTTAGTTCCTTTAGTTCCATTGGAGCCATTCTGTACGGGTTCTTTGATACTGGTCTGGTTCTGCTCCAGGATAAACATCAATAACAAATTCAATCTTGCGATCTGGTGGCAAACCAAGAAGGTCATCCAAGAATATCTCAGGAAATTCCTTAATCACAAAAATATCGTGCAATGTCTTTTTAGGCTGCTTTTGCACATCAATAATGCTTGCTAGAAAGCCTTCACATCCAGTCTCTAATAGTTGTTGAGCTTTAATAAACGAAACCATAGACATACTTTGATCTTTAATAGATATGTTGAGCTTTGATCTTCACATACTTTGATGGTGGGTGGGGATCGTGTGCGGGCTGACGGCTGAGAAAATCCTTAGTGTATAAACTTATTTGATCTTTAAATTTCTTTTTCTGAGCCTTAGTCATTGGCCCTGTCATAGCTTTGCTTTCCTCCGTCATCTCTTTTAAATCTTTCTTGATGTCTGCATCACTTCCTTCCATTCTTCATCTCGAAAGCCCATATTTTTCCGAATCTACCCACACATACCATTTTCCGGCTACCTTCTGTCCATTTTCACTCCCGTCTACATATCTTCCATTCTACTCGTGAGACTTCTTTCATATTTCGAGGTCACCTTTTACCCCTCCTCAAAATTTTAGTCGAAATACCACCACTATTTTTGAGATCTGCTATCCACAAGTTCCCTTTGTTTTCTGCTCATCCGTATTTCCAACCTTCTCCACCCGAATCTAGAAAGTGTTTGTTTCTCCATCCAATTTTTGTGTCATTGTTGCTAGAGACTATGTTACACCCAAGCCCTTACAAGTTGAGATGGTTGAACGACAAAGAAGACATCAAGGTGACCAAACAAGTTACCATGGAGTTTTCAATCGGTTAGTACAAGGAAAAAGTGCATTGTGATGTGGTGCCAATCAGTGCAAGCCACATTTTGTTGGGAAGGCCGAGGCAATATGATCGGCGGGTCCTTCATGATTGTTACACCAACCATTATTCCTTCAAGTTCGAAGGGAGAGCAATTCAGCTAGCTCCTCTTGGCCCGGATAAGGTTGATAAGGATGAGACCGCAAGGAAGGAAGGTATGAGTAAATCCAACTTTTTCATATCTAAGAAAGAGGGCCGATTGTGATGTTGATGTTCTGGGAGAGGATGGAGGAAATTGAAGAGGTTCCTAAGGAGGTCCAAGTACTTCTAGAGGAGTTTCAAGACGTTTTCCCAGAGGAGTTGCAACAAGGGTTGCCATCCCTTAGAGGCATTGAGCACCAAATTGATCTACAACCCGGTGTGGTACTTCCTAGTCGGCCATCTTATAGGTTGAACCCCGAGGAAGCCAAGGAGCTTCAAAGACAAGTGCAAGAACTCCTAGACGAGAGCTACATTTGGCAATCATTGAGTCCTTGTGCCGTGCCCGCCCTATTGGTTCCAAAGAAAGATGGTAGCTTCCGGATGTGTGTTGATAGCCAAGCCATCAATCAANTTTACTGGACATTCAATCAAGGGTTTAGCTCTATTGTTGTCCCCTTAACCGATTGCACCAAAAAGGAGAGAGAGTTTGTATGGACCTTGTGTTGTCAAGAAAACTTTGAGTAAATCAAGTTCAAGCTTTGTGAAGCACCCGTGCTCATGCTTCCCAATTTCCTCAAAGTTTTTCAAGTAGAGTGTGATGCATCCGGATTGGAAATTCGTGCGGTCCTTATGCAAGAAGGGAGGCCCCTATCCTACTTTAGTGAGAAGCTCAAGGGAGCTACCTTGAATTATTCAACTTATGATAAGGAATTCTATGCGGTTATCTGAGCCTTGGAATTTTTGCAACACTACCTTTTATCCAAGGAATTCATCATCCATACCAACCATCAAGCTCTCAAGCACATTGAGAGCCAAGGAAAGTTAAATAGAAGGCATGCAAAATGGGTGGAATTTCTTGAAAGATACTCATACATCATCAAGTATAAGAAAGGAGATAGCAATGTGGTTGTCGATGCTCTTTCAAGGAGGTTTGTTCTCCTAACCAAACTTTCTACTAACTTCTTTGGTTTTGATTGGATCAAGTAAGCTTATAAGGGTGACCAAGATTTTGGCCATTGGTATGAATTGAGCTTAAAGAAGGTGGATTGTGGCTATCACCTCATGGATGGCTATTTGTTCAAAGGAGGGAAGCTTTCCATTCCTTGTGGGGGAATCAGAGAGTCCCTAATCAAGAAAGCACATGGAGTCGGCTTGGCTAATCATTTCGGGGAGAAGAAGACTTTGGAGGCCCTACAAGAACACTTCTTTTCGCCACATCTATTTCGGAATGTACATAAGGTGGTTGAGAAATGCATCATTTGTAAAAAGGCCAAGAGTAGGGTGCTTCCCCAAGGACTTTATATGCCCTTACCCATTCCTAGTCATCCTTGTGACATGCCTCGGGATCACTTGACAAAACCTGAACCTACTGGAGTCATCACCAGAGCCCCAGCCAAGGAGCTTGCTAACGAATTTTCTCTTTTTGTAGGAAATGTTTTGCATGAACTAAACATCATGGAACCAACTTTAATGGACCAAGAAAAACCCAAGCATATCCTAACTTGGCAAGAGAGCTTTGACATTTTGGCGATGGACGGCAAGGTAGAGCCGATGCATGTTGGTGCAATTCACGAAGCCTTGAAGATGGATTGTGAAGGAAAGAGCCCAATACTCAATCAGCCCAAGATCACTTAAAGGAGAGAGAGTTGTCTCATCTTATTTTAGGTGTTAGTTTTGTTTTTTTTGTGCCCAAATACTCAGCCAACTTGAACGTGTGATTGTGCATGAGAATTAAGGGCTCTCGTAGGGTAGCCTTTAGGAGCTGCAACACCCTCATGTAGGCTGTATTTTGGTGGGCTCTAGGGTGGCTCATGCAAGTAGAGGTTGCACCCTAGTGTGTCCCTATTTTGGTTAGGTCAAAGGGAAACTTTCCCTTCCTTTTTGGTTGCTTGGCCGAATCGGGTAGCTTCTTTTGAGACATCCAATTTGAGCACTCCGCCCAAGAAACTTGGTGGATGTTTTAAGCTCTTTGCTTGGTTTTTGTAAGATCTTTTTCAGTTTTCGAAAATCAATAGAGTGCTTAGCATTTCTCTCCTCCTTGGACATTCTTGCCTCCAAGACTCGGTGTGCTCCGACGATCACTCCGGCGACCGAGAGCTCTCCTTAGATGTTGACTATTGTCCGAGCTAAAATAGTTAAACCGTGCTACATTTCTCCAACCACACATCGTGGCCTTGAGGGTGAGAGTGCAATTCATCAGCTCCTTCATTCATAACCCTACCAAAACTCATTTGCATCCCGAGATATCCTTCCTCCATTATACCCTTGTATTTGACCTATCCGGGTTGACTCCCCTATCTCGATTGCTGGTTTTTCCTTCCCTTCCCCTTGATATTCTATCACCTTGGGTGGAATTGAGTATGGAATTTGTCCTAGATCTTCCTCAGACTTGCAGGGCAAAAGGCTCCATTATGGTGGTGGTTGACTGGTTCTCCAAGATGGCTCATTTCCTAGCTTGTTCCAAGACCGATGAATCTAGTCATGTGGCCGAGTTGTTCTTCAAAGAGGTGGTGCTTTTGCATGGTATTCCGAGGTCCATTGTCTAGGATTGGGACACAAAATTTTTGAGTGCTTTTTGAAGACCCTATGGAAGAGGTTGGGAACAAAGATACTCTTTAGCACTTCTTTTCATCCCCAAACCGATGGGCAAAACGAGGTGGTTAATTGAAATTTGGGAAGCTTATTGAGGAGCATAGATAGAGAAGCCCACGGATTGGGACATTCAACTCTCCTATATAGAGTTTGCTTATAATCGGAGTGTGCATAATGCCTACTCAAATGTCTCCTTTTGAGGTAGTGTACGGCTTCAACCCATTGAACCCTCTTGACTTAGTGCCTATACCCTCAAAGGAAGTTCTCAATCAGAATGAGGCAAAAAAGGCTGAACTAGTGAAGAATATGCATGAGAAGGTGAGCAAGGCAATTCAAAGAGCGAATGAATCCTATGCCAAGTATGCTAACCACAGAAGGAAGCAATCAATTTCAACGAGGGAGACTTGGTATGGCTACATTCTAAGGAAGGAAAGGTTTCCGAAACAAAGGGGTTCCCAGCTAGCACCTCGAGCCGATGGACCTTTCAAGATTTTAGAGAAGGTTAATCCCAACGCTTATATGCTAGAGTTACCCGGAGAATATGTAGTTTCAGCCACTTTTAATGTTAAAGATCTTTCTCCTTATGTTGGAGATTAAGTGGAGGAACGAAAAGAGGAAGATTCACCCTTAGATTTGAAGACAAATCCTCAAATACCCAGGGAGGATGACATGCCACAGGATGCCTTGCATAGAGCCATACCTCAAGAAGCCATCACCCGAGAACGAGCTAATGAGTTTTCTAATCAATTTGTCTTTTTGTAGGAAATGATGAGTGCAGAATAATTATGGAAGAACCTACCCCAAAAGACTTGCAGCAACTCAAACATCTCCTCATATGGGAAACCTTGGAAATGGAGGCCGAGATCAAGACGTCTACGAGCTTGGAACACCATGGAGGGAAGTGCAAAGGGGAGGCAAGGGAGGAGGAGGAATCATGTACAAGCCGGGACTAGGTCGAGCATAGTTTGGGGCCCATGGAGCATGGCGCAAACCCGATCGGAACTCTCTCTCTCTCGTTTAATTTTATACTTTTTATTTTTGCACAAACAATTATTTAAAGTTATATGGGTTTGACATGGGTTTGGAGTGAGTTTTCTCTTTTGCATGAGTTTTTGCTTTTGAGGGTGGTTCAAAGGCAACCGGTTGGAGGGGAAACCAAATTCGGGGACCACTCTTCCATGGTCACCCCAAATTGGGTAAGTGTTGTGAGGTCCTTTCTACCCTTCCTTTTTGTGCATGCATCAAATCAGGTATGGCCTTTAGATGGCATCCGATTAGGTTTTCTAACACAAAATGGAATGGGAAGGAGGAAAAATGGGAAAACCGATTAGGGTTTGACGAAAATCTGCAAAAAAAAAACAGAATTAGGGTTTGGGAAGGAATGAAGATATCTCAACGAATAAATAGATTTTAGAGCTGAAATTTGAAATGGAACTTTAAGGAGGAGTTGAACGAATCACCTCAAAAATTGAAGGCAATCCTTTCAGCCAATTGTGAGATATCGAATCAAACAGTAGCTAGGGTTTGACTAGGCAGTTCCGAAAAATCCGGGATTTGGAGGAAGGAGAAATTAAATTCAAAATTTAGGTTAGGGGACGAATCTGGGACTGATTTTTGGAGGGGTGACAGGGGTAAAATATGATGATATCCTCCAAATTTGAAGAGGAATGAAAGTGGGAACAGAAAGATATGCTAAACAAAAACTTGGATGGTCAAGGCAAAATTTCAGGGTTTCACCGAATAGAGAATTCCAAATCGGGAATGATTTTGAATCACTCTTCTCAATGAATGGGGGCGTATTTTTGGACGAGGTTGAGGATGAATCTGGAAAGATGGATGAGGAAGAGATCTCTCTAAAATTGAGAGAATTCCTTTGGGGAAAATGGGTGGTTTGGTCGGTACCCAAAAACACACCGGAAATCAATTCGGGGTGCTTTGATTTAGGAGAAATGATTCTCAAAATGAGAATGGGATGGATGAAGGAGCTAGGATCCAAAATCTCACCCTAAGACCATGAAATGGCTGGAGAAAAGTGGTAAGCATTAATCGTTCGCTCTGAAAATGATCAACTCCGGGGGTTTGTCTCTCGGTGGCCGAAAAATAAGTTTTCGGAGACCGAGTCTTTGAAGCGTCAAACTTCAAAGGGGAGAGATCAAATTTGAAAAGATAAATCTTTATTCAATCAAATCTGAGATTGCAAGCTAGGATGGGGGGATTTAATAAGGCAACAAGGGAGGGAAATTCGTGATCTCATTCGGTTGGTTAAGATCCACCGAATATTCAATTTGTCGCACTAAAATGAAAGGATAATGTGGACCAATGAGGAGACTTGTTTTGAAACAAGTTAAAATCCACTTTGAACCGGTCACAAAACCCTTCATTTTGTACCCATAAGACCCTCTTTTCAGCCAAAGAAAAACCCTCATGCAAATCCATGCAACTCATGCAAAAGTTCACGCAAATAAAAACTAACCGGGAAACCCTAAACCTAATCTGAAACCCTAAAATTCAGCGTGCATAAAATACTAAATAATCCTATGATAACTTCACTTCCTTATGTGTCCTTGAAGTTCTTTGACTCGGGATTGGATATCTTGGAAGATTTCTCCACTTCTTCATGCACCTTCATAGTGATCGGTTGCGGTATTGAATTCAATCCTTCCACCGATACTTCTTCTTGCCAAGTAAATGTATAGATCGGCTTCTCCTTATCCATTATCGTGGGTTCCAATATTTTGAAATCATGTTGAGCTTCTCCTACAAAAAGAACGAACTTGTTAGAAATATCCCGAGCTCGGGCTCGGGTGATGGCTCCTTTAGGTTTAATGTCGAATAGGATATTCCGAGGCATGTCATTTTCCCTCTCTAATTTGAGAGAGGTTAAACCCTCTCATCACCAAGCATTGTGCTCAGTTGAGTTTTAAATGAAAAGAGTGCTTTGCATCTTCTTCTTTTGCCGGTTTTCTACCTCTAAGACTGGGCTCTCCGGTGAGTAATATCAAGCGATATCAGAGAGTATCCTTCGAGGTTTTTGCTTCCCTTCAGAGCTAGGGTAAGCTAGGCCATGCTACATGACTTCAACCACTCCCTCGTGGTCTTAGGGTAAGCGTGTAATCTATATTAGCTCTTCTCCATCTCCAGTTACCTCCCATTTTCCGATTGCCCACATTTCTTTTTCTGATCATCCCCTTTTTGGCACCCAATATTCCCATCTGCATATCTCCCGATTCCCCCAAGGTTTTACCCCATTCTTGGAGGTTACTCTCTCTCTCATTCCCTAATACTCCCTCCAAATCTCAGTTGCAAACTCTGTAAGCAACTCGAGAACCACCTTCCCCAATAACACCCATGTTTGGCCCTTTTCTTCGCTTATTTCTCACTTATTCCATGCTTAAAACATATCACCTAAGCCTTAAGCCCTTAGCCCTATGCCATAAACTCTAGACCCGATGCCCTAAGCCTAAAGGCATATAAGCAAAGCCTTGAGCTCTAAGCACAAAGCCCTAATAAAAAAACCATAACTTAGACACCTAAGCCCAAAGCCGTAAGACTAGTGCCCTAAGCTCTAAACTCTAAGGGTGAAGCCCAAAGCCTTGAGCTCTAATCCTTACGACCTAAAGCTCTACACCCTAAGCCCAAAGCCCTACGCCTAAACCGATAAACCGTATGTCTTAAGCCTTAACCCATAGCATCTAATCCCTAATTTTTAAGCCCAAAGCACTTAGTCCTAATCCTTATGCGCTAAGCCCAATGACCGTTG
Organism: Begonia fuchsioides; assembly: GCA_003255005.1. Taxonomy (NCBI): domain Eukaryota; kingdom Viridiplantae; phylum Streptophyta; class Magnoliopsida; order Cucurbitales; family Begoniaceae; genus Begonia; species Begonia fuchsioides. The sequence goes on along the minus strand of QAOC01035373.1, from coordinate 76,059 downwards.
CCCTAAGCCCTAAGTAAAAAGCCTTATACCCTAAGTCTTAATCGCTATGCCCTAAGCTAAAAGCCCTATGCCTTAAGCCCTAATCCTAGTGTCATAAGGTTAACATAACACTGAAGTCTAGGGCCCTAAGCCTTAAACCTTATGACCTAAACCCTAATCCTAAAACCAAAACAAAAAGTCCATAAGCCGAAAGTGCTAAGTTGTAAGTCCTTAGCCCTAATCCCTGACCTCTATGCTCTAAATCTTAATCCCAAAGCACAAGTCATATTCCTTGAGCACTAAGCCCTAAGCCTTAAGCCCAAGGACCTATGCCATATGCCCTAAGCCCAAAGCCTTATTCAATAAGTCTTAAGCATTATTCCATAAGAGAAAAACCCTATGCCTTAAGCTCTAGGCCTGGTGCCATAAGCCTTAAAACCTAAGCCAAAAGTCCAAAGCCCTAAGCTCTACGCCATATGACCTAAACTCTTATTGCAAAATCAATAGCCCAAGGCCCAAAGCTTACAACCATATACTCAAGGCCTAAAGACCTAGGCCTTAAGTCCTAAATTGTAACCGCTAATCCCTAAGCATTTAGCCCTATGTCCAAAGAACTTAGTCCAACATCTAAGCACTAAGCCCTAAGCCCAAGGACTACTGCCTTAATCCCTAAGCCCTAAGCTTAAATCCAAAATCCCTAAGCCCAAAGCTATAAGATAAATGCATAACGCCTAAGCGCTAAGTCCAAATTCCAAATCCCTAAGCCTAAATTCCAAAGCCCCAATCCATAAGCCCTACGCCCTAAGCAATAAGTTTAGGGTTTTCAGTTTTGGGCTTTGGGCTTAGGTTTATAGGCGTAGGGCTTAACACTTAAAGAATATTTCCTCAAGGTTATGGCTTAAGGGTTAGTGCTTAAAGCTTAGGACTTGGTGCTTTGGGCTTCATGCTAAGGGCTTAGTGGTTAAGGTTTGGGGCTTAGTGGTTAGGGGTTAAGGCATTTGGCTTTGGGCTTTGAGCTTTCTAATTTAGGCTAAGGACTTATTGCTTAAGGCTAATGGCTTAGGCTTAATGCTTAGAATTTTGGGCTTTGGCTTTCAGCTTTATGCTTTGAGCATAGGTCTTCGGGCTAGGGAATCCTTGGCTTTAGACTTATGCATTATGCCTCAGGGCTTTAATCTTTGTGTTGTGGGCTTAGGACATAGACACTAGGGCTTAGGGCTTTAGGCTTTTAGCTTTTGGCATTGGTCATTGAGCTTAGCATAAGGCCGGCTTAGGGCTTAAGGCTTAGTGCTTAGGGCTTATGGCTCAATGCCTAGGGCTTAGAGTTTAAGGCTATGGGCTTAGGACTTAGGCTCTTTTCTTATTAAGAAGAAAGTTAGAGGAAGGACATATGAACTAAATCTACCATTATCAATGGCTGGAGTGCACAATGTGTTTCATGATCTATGTTAAGGAAGTCCTTAAGAGATCCATCTCAAGTGGAACGCAAGATGATATCAAAATTTGACCAACATTGGAGTATATGGAGCAACCGGTTTAAATTCTCGATTACTTGACCAAAGAACGTAAAAAAAAATCCCTTTAGTTAAAGTTCTTTGGAGTAATCCACGAAACATGGAACCCTGAACCTTTGATCCCTAATCCTAGAACCCTAGACTGAAAATCCTAAAAACTGTGGAACCCTAAACCTTGGAACATTTAACTCTTGACCTTGGAACTCGGGAACTCTGAACCTTGAAACCCTGGAACTCTGAACCCTAGAACTGTGAACCATTATCACTAGAACCCTTGAACCCTAAACTTTTAACCGTGTTACCCTAAACCCTAAACTCGAGAACCATGGCACCCAGAATCTTGGAGTCCTGAACTCTGGACCTTGGACCATGGAACCTTGCAACCCTTGAATCCTGAACCTTGAACCTTAAACCCTAAATCATTTAACCATTAATCCTAAACTTTGGACCCTAGAAAACCTTGAGCCTAAACCCTAAACTTTGAACCATAAAACACTTAAATCTTAAAATCGTAAATATCAAAAACCCAAAAACCCTTGGACCTTGAAACCATGAATCCTTGAAACCAGGACCTTGAACCATCTAACACTGGAACCCTAATTGGTGGACCCTGCAACCCAGGAACTCTAACGCTAAACCTTGAAACTCTACTAAACCTTGAACCCTATAATCTTCAAATCCTAAACTCTGAACCGAACAACCTTGAACCCTAGAACCATGTAACTTTAGAAGTCAATACCCTCATCTGTTTGATGCTTGAAATTTTGAGGACAAAATTTTTGTAAGGAGGGTTAAAATGTAATACTAGTGTAAAAGTTAAGTATTTTTATGCTATCAAATTGTTCAATTAGTAATTGTTTGAAGAGATACATTTTTAATTAGGAGTAGGAAAGGAAGGCGAATCAGAATATGATACATGCATTATAGGGTTAGTAACAAATCAGACATAATTAGTGAAAATTATGGGGTCATTAAGATTTACTAATCATGATTAATTAAGTTAACAATGAGGATAAGCTTAGAACTAATTTCAATTTATTAGTTAAGCTAAGTACAATTTAAATGATTATAATGAAGGTATTTTAGCAATGAATAGAACATGTAATGATAAATAGTAAAAGTAAAAGGATAAATTTGAAAAAAATGGTAATTTCACCCCAAAAACCATGTAAAAATATTGGAGAGTGAGAGAATGTAAAAGTTGAAGGGAAAAGGCTAAAATTGGCCACCAATCCTCTGAGGAGAAGTGTTCCTCTCATCAAGAGGAATTTATTGAGCTAAGAATCAAGAGGTATCACCTTATATATTAAGTGGTTGAGAGTGATTATAGTTATTCACATGATTACATTAAAGATAAGTGAGAATTATGGGATTGTCAATGGCTTTGTAAGTTTGTTATGAGTGGTACACAAAAATTAAAAGTTTTGCTCCATGGTTTTGTTTATTAGTTAACAAATAATGTTAGAATATCATATATATGTTTATGAATGATGTAAATTTAGAATTTGAAGAAGTTGTGCATATTTTATCAAAGGTACCACAAAACTGTCAATTCTATGCAATTTAAGATTTGGTGTGTTAAACCAATGATAGAGTAATTCCATTCTCAAGACCTTTTAGACGTTTTAAGCTTTTGACTTTAAGCTTGACCCTCGCGGCAAAGGGCCTAGGGCTTAAGGCTTAGGACATAAGGCTTTGTGCCTAGCCCTTAGGGCTTAGTTCTTAGGTCTTAGTTGTGTGGGCTTAGGGCTTCGAGATTTGGTCTTAGGGCTTTGGGCTTTGTGCTTTTGGCTTTACGCATTGGGCTGACAGCATAAGGCGAATGGCTTGTGGATTAAGGGGTAGTTCTAGGTTTAAGGCTTATAGCTTAAGGCATAGAGTTTAGGGTTTTTGGTTTAGGGCTTTGGCTTTTGGATTTCGACTTTGATTTGATGTTTATGACAAAGGCCTTAGGGCTTAAGACTTAGGACATAAGGCTTTCCCTTAGTCCTTAGGCGTTAGGGCTTATGGATTATGAATTTGTGATTAGGGCTTTGGGCTTTAAGCTTTGGCATCTGAGCTTAGGGGTTAAATATTACACACTTGGGTTACAACATTGAGCTTAGGGCTTAGTACTTAGAGCTTAAAATTTTATTGCTTTGGGCTTAAGGCTAAGAGCTTAGGGTTTAAGGGTTAGGAGTTTGGGCTTATGAGTTTGGGATTAGCTCTTTAGGCTTTGGGCCCTTATCTTAAGGCTTAGGTCATAAGCCTTGGGGCATAGGGATTTGGGCTTTAGATTTTGGTTTTAGGGCTTATGGCACTATGTCTAGAGCTAGGGCTTAGGGCTTAGGGCTTAGGGCTTAGGGCTTAGGGCTACAATTTAACGCTTTAGGCTTAGAGTTTCAGGCATTTGGCTTTGGGGGTTGGGGTTTTTCCTTAAGGCTTTCGGCTTAGGGCTTGGAGCTTAGTCATAAGGCTTAGCGCTTAGGGCTTTGGGCTTCATTTTTAGGGTTTACAGGTTAGGGTTCTAGGCTTAGGGCTTAACGCTTAGGATTTGAGCCTGATGGCTTTAGACTTAGAGCATATTGCTTAGGACTTTTGGAATTGATGTGCCAATGGTATAGTACGACACAACACGAACAGCGTTGAATTGATGAAACGAAGAACAAACTCTACAATCTTACACTTGTATCCCTCTTGCACGAAGTGGGGAAGATTGCAGCAAGTTACTAATTTCACAACTAGCAACAAGATAATAAAACTTACAAACACACGGATATTACTCACCGGGTAAATTGCAAGGCTGTTTGGAGGATTCCTCAACAAACTAAAAGCAGCAAATGCTCTCCATATTATATGTTCAAAAAACCCTTACAAAATGAGCTAAGGAAGGCTTATATAGCCTTTGAATTACAGCCATCACGTTTTTTGCTTCAATTCTAGTTAAAACATGTTAACAAAAAGTATGCTGCAAAGTATTTTTCAGATCAAAAAGTAGTCTGAATGCTCATAGATGGTTTCCTCCAATTGTGGGCTGGCAGGTTGAATGCTCACACGTGATTGGAAGAGTTGGAGGTGATAAGAACGCCTTTCACTAAATGGCTGCAAAGATGGTGGGCTTGCAGGGATTTTGTTGAAATCTGATTGGATGAGGAAAAGGTGATAAAAGGCTGAGCTTATCAAGGGATGACTGAACTTTAATGTGAAAAACAGATTGGGTAGAAGGGAACAAAAGGAGATTTGCAAACTTCCATCTAATTGGCTAAAAAAAAGAGGTAACTTGGTAATACTAAAATAGTGGCTGCAAAAGAGATAGTGGGACCCAGAAGTAGCTCTCCACCTCATGCTTTGTCTTAAAACATGGTGGACAACAACAAAAAAACGTGTGAGTTGTTGATCAAGGGAGGATTAGTTCGACCGCCATTGTGCTCGATATTCCGATGGCTTGGCTGGACCAATTATCTTGCTGCCAAGTAATCAAATGGTATGGCAATTCCTCGTCCTTCAAGGTAGCTTCTTCATCTCCTACATTCTCCAAATATTTACCTACAAAACGAACAAACAAGTTAGTCAATTTGCGAGTCTCGCTCCTTGTGATGATTCTTCTAGGGTCCTCTTCAATTTGTGCCAACAGTGGCACATCAGGAATCAGGTTTTGAGGTTAGGGATTAAGACTTAGAGCTCAAGGCTTTTTGGGCTTTAGGATTAGGCATAAGAGCTTAGGACTTTGTGATTATGGCTTTGGACTTGGCTCTTAGGGCTTTTATTATAAGGACTAGCTACTAGGGCGTAGTGCTTTAGGCTTAGGCCATATGGCTTAAGAGTTATAGCATATGGCTTAGGGCTTATGGCTTTAAGCTTTGGGATTTGGGCTTAGGGCTGAGGGATTTTGGCTTTGAGCTTAGGGCTCTGGGCGTAGGGATTAGGGCTTAGGGCTGAGGGCTTTTGGCTTTGAGCTTAGGGCTTTGGGCGTAGGGATTAGGGCTTAGGGCTTATGGCTTAGGGCATTAGGGTTTGGGTTTAATTTTAGGGTTTAGGGCATTATGGTTTAGGTTTGAGCTTAGGGCTTAGGGATTATGCATTGGTCTTTGGGCTTTGTGCTTTGGGCTTAGATCTTAAGGTCAATGGTTAAGGTGTTAGGGCTTAAGAATTATGATTTTGGGCTTAGGGCTTTGGGCTTAGTGCTTGGGGCTTTGGGCTTAGGGCTAATGCATAAGGGTAATGACTTACGGTTTATGGCTTAATGCTTTAGGCTTAAGGTTTAGTGCTCAAGACTTTTGGATTTGTGCTTATGGATCATGAATTACGTTTAGGGCTAAGTGCTTACGACTTTTAACTTTGGCCTTATGGATTTTAACTTAGGTATTAGGGCTAATAGTTTTTGCTTAGGTCTTAGGTCTTTGGGCTTTAGGCTCAGGGCTTAGTCATTCGGTGTTAGGGCTTCTGGCTTAGGGCTTGGGCTTTGAGCTTATGACTAAGGGTTGAGGTTGTAAGGGTTAAGGCTTTGGCATTTTGGGCTTTAGGCTTAGGGCTTACGGCTTAGGACATAGGCCTTTGGGCCTAAGGCATAGGGCAGAAAGGTTAGGGCATAGGGCTTAGTGCTTAGGGCTTAGGACTTTCAGCTTTTGCCTTTAAGCTTGACGCTCAGTGTAAATATTAATACAAGTTAATTACTTGTGTACTTCAATAATTGTGACAAACTCCATCTTGATGGTGGGTGGATCGTGTGAGGGCTGACGGTTGAGAAAATCCTTAGTGTATAAACTTATTTGATCTTTAAATTTCTTTGCCCGAGCCCGAGTCATTGGCCTTGTCATAGCTTTGCTTTCCTCTGTCATCTCTTTTAAATCTTTCTTAATGTCCGCATCATATTTAACTCCCAATAATCAATGTACATACTTAATGATCCGTCCTTCTTCTTAATAAATAGGACTGGAGCTCCCCATGGTGAAAACTCGGACGTACAAAACCTTTGTTAATTAAATCTTCTAGTTGTACCTTTAGTTCCTTTAGTTCCATTGGAGCCATTCTATACGAGTTCTTTGATACTGGTTCTGCTCCAGGATAAACATCAATAAATTCAATCTCGCTATCTGATGGCAAATCTGGAAGGTCATATGATGTGCCAACGGTATAGGATGACAAAACACGAACGGTGTGGAATTGACAAAACAAAGAACAAACTCTACAATCTTACACTTGTATCCCTCTTGCACGAAGTGAGGAAGATTCCAGCAAGTTAATAATTTCACAACTAGCAACAAGATAATAAAACTTACAAACACACGAATATTACTCACCAGGTGAAATGCAAGGCTGTTGGAGGATTCCTCAACAAACTAAAAGCAGCAAATGCTCTCGATATTATATGTTCAACAACCCCTTACAAAATGATCTAAGGAAGGCTTATATAGCCTCTGAATTACAGCCATCACGTTTTTGTTTCAATTCTAGTTAAAACGTTAACTAAAAGTATGCTGCAAAGTAATTTTCAGATGAAAAAGTAGTGTGAATGCTCATAGATGGTTTCCTCCGATTGTGGGCTGGCAGGTTGCATGCTCACATGTGATTGGAAGAGTTGGAGATGATAAGAAAGATGAAAGTCTTTCACTAAATGGCTGCAAAGATGGTGGGCTTGTAGGGATTTTGTTGAAATCTGATTGGATGAGGAAAATGTGATAAACGGCTGAAAGCTTATCAAGGGATGGCTGAATTTTATGTGAAAAATGGATTGGATAGAAGGGAACAAAAGGAGACTTGCAAGCTTACCTCTGATTGGCTTAAAAAAGAGGTAACTTAGTATCACTAAAATAGTGGCTGCAAAAAAGATTGTGGGACCCCATAAGCAGCACTCGACCTCATGCTTGGTCTTAAAATATGGTGGACAAAAAAAAAAAGTGTGAGTTGTTCATCAAGGGCGGATTAGTTCGACCGCCACTGTGCTCGATATTCCGATGGCTTGGCTGGACCAATTATCTTGCTGCCAAGTAATCAAATGGTATGGAAATTCCTTGTCCTTCGGGGTAGCTTCTTTATCTCCTACATTCTCCAAATATTTACCTAAAAAACGAGCAAACAAGTTAGTCAATTTGTGAGTCTCGCTCCTTGTGATGATTCTTCTAGGGTCCTCTTCAATTTGTGCCAACAGTGGCACATCATCCTCCCTGAGTAGTTGAGGATTTTTCCTCAAATCCAATGATTGTTCCTCTTGTCCGCTTTCTTCTTCATGAACATAGGGAGACAGATCTTGCACATTAAAAGTTGCCGAAACTTCATACTCTCCGGATAACTCCAATTTATAAGCGTTATTGTTAATCCTTTCCAACACTTTGAAGGTCCATCGGCTCGAGGTAGTAGTTTCGATTTAGTTAAGTTTGGAAACCTTTCCTTTCTCAAATGTAGCCACACAAGATCTCCTTCATTGAAGATTACCTCTTTTCTCCCTCTGTTAGCTTGTTTGGCATATGATTCACTCTTTCTCTCTGAGTTCTTTCTCACTTGCTCGTGCATGGCTTTCACTAATTTAGCTTCCTCAGCTGCATTAGGATTGACAAAATCCTTGATGGTAAGAGGGATGAGGTCCATTGGGGTGTGAGGGTTGAAGCCATAAACTACATCAAATGGAATCTTTTGGGTGGAATTGTGCAAACTCCAGTTGTAAGCAAATTCTACAAATGTAAGCTCAACATCCCAATCTTTAAAGCTTCTTGCAAACAATCCCTCTTAAGAGAGTTCCCAAGTGACACGGAATGGAGGGGGTTTAGATTTAGGAAGTGGGCGAATCGGGTTAGGTTAAATGGAAAAATGATAATCCGATAATTCCATAATCGGGACTGGAATGTGGACGGCAATAACTCAACAATGCGATCGATGGGTAATAGTCCTCCAAAAATGAAGGAAATCACATGGATGGATCGGTCAGAATGTAATATAACAGTAACGGTGGTTGGGAGGTGGCCGGAAATACTGGACAGCAGAGGAGATGAAATTGCAAACGAAATTAACGATGGAAGAAGGAGCTTATGGACTTCAAGCTCACCCTACGTCCTTGAAGAAGGCTGGAGACTTTGAAGCAAGAAGAGATCTCCAGCTCGGAGGGAGAAATCTTGAAGGGAACTCACGGTTGCCGGAGAACTTCTGGCTGCCGGCTGAAATTGGAAAATGCCCGAGAAGGGAGAGCTAAAAAGCTTCTTTAATTCAAATTACAAATTATCCTTACAATCACGCAATGGGGGAGGTATTATCTGGTGAGAAGAGTGGGAAAAAGAGAGGGAAAATTGAGGGCCAAAGGCATGCAACTTGCATGATGGAAATTGAAATAAATGAGGGAAAATTGGACCAATGAGATTGCAAGAATGTGAAGGCCACGTGATCTTCAATCTCTTCAGCGAATTTTTCCTTCTTCCTTGGCCCAAAATACCCTTCTCTTAGCCAAAAATTCCTCATGCAAAACCCCATGCAAGTATGCAAAAATAAACAACATAAAACCTAGCCGAGAAACCCTCTCGGGTTTTCCAAATATCCAACGTAAAATTCACGTAAAAATTAAGCTAAAAATGCAATAAAATCCTTTAAATCCATGTAAATGCTGGTGAATTGAGTCGTGAAACCCTTGATCACTTTTGCATGGGACTCCAACTCGCCATGCAACGTGGTTCTTCAATCGGGTTCGGGTTCGGGCTTGATTCCGGATCTCTCAGTTTTTTGTTGCAAATCCTCCTTTTCTCCACGCCAATTTATCATGTGTTTTTGCCTTGTTTCATCCTCCAAAGTTGGCTTATAAATGTATATTAGAAAAATTTCGAGCTCGGGCTCGGGTCATTGCTCTGCTTGGCATGCCAATCCGTGGCATGTCACCAAGGTTCTATTCACCACCTCGGTTTGGCCATCAGTTTGTAGGTGGAATGAGGTGCTAAATAATAATTTAGTTTCGAGCTTCTTCCATAACGCCTTCCAAAAGGTGCTAAGAAATTTGGTATCCCTATGTGAGACAATTGCCTTTGGAATACCATGCAAATGTACCACTTATTTGAAGAACATATCAGAAACACGGTCGGCATCATCGGTTTTAGCACACGCTATAAAGTGAGCCATTTTTTAGAATCTATCATCCACTACAACCATAATTGAATCCTTTGATCGAGCTGTACGGGGTAAGCCAAGCACGAAATCCATGCTCACTTCTTATAGGCAAAGGTAAGTGAAGCCCTTGAGGTAGGACCTTACTCTTGGCTTTCTTGCACACAATGCACCTCTCTAACACTTGGTGCACGTCTTTTAGGAGATTTGGCCAATAAAAATGTTCCTTAAAAGCTTAAAGAGTTTTCTTTTCCCCAAAGTGGCTAATGCTAGGTTTGAAAAGCCTACCTCCCTTGAAAAGAAACCCTTCGGTTACATAATATCCATTCACAATCACTTGCTTACATTTATCATAAATTGACAAAAATCCACATCTCCTTCATAAACTCCTTTTATCAAATCGAAACCAAAAAAAATTTCGCTCAATTCTGTAAGTAATACATACCTTCTCGAGAGTGCATCGGCTACCACATTCGTCTCTCCCTTGTTGTACTTGATTATATAAGGAAATCTCTCCAAGAATTCTACCCATTTAGCATGTCTTCGATTTAGTTTGTGCTGGCTCTTAACGTGCTTGAGAGCCAAGTGATCGGTATGGATTACGAATTCTTTCGGGAGCAAATAATGCTGCCACACCTATAAAGCTCTTATTACCGCATAAAATTCTTTATCATAAGTAGAGTAGTTCAAAACTGCAGCCTTGAGTTTCTCACTGAAATAGGCCAATGGTTTGCCCTCTTGCATGAGGAGAGCTCTAATACCTAGTCTGGATGCATCGCATTCAATCTCAAAAACTTTGTTGAAGTCTAGAAGCATTAAAATTGGTTCATTGCTCAACTTCTCTTTAATCATCTCAAAGCTCGCTTGATAAGCTGGTGTCCAAAGAAATTTCTTCCCCTTTTTAGTGCAATCGATAAGGGGAGCAACAATAGGACTAAATTCCTTAATAAAATGACTATAAAATGATGCGAGGCTGTGGAAGCTTCTCACATCTGAAATATTCTTAGGCACGGTCCATTCCTTGATGGCTTCTACCTTGGCTTCATCGGCCTGAATACCATCCTTGGAGATAATGAATCCAAGGAAGTAAACTATGTCTTGGCTAAATGTACACTTCTTCAAGTTTCCATAAAGCTTTACTTTCCTTAGTGTTTCAAACAAGAGCAGAAGGTGTTCCACGTGGGACGACATATCTCCACTGTATACCAAGATATCATCAAAGTACACCACTATGAACTTTCCCAAAAATTCTCTCAAAATGTGGTGCATCAATCTCATAAACGTGTTAGGGGCATTTGATAATCCAAAAGGCATGACTAGCCACTCGTAAAGCCCATACTTGGTTTTAAAGGCGGTTTTCCATTCATCCCCTTCTCTCACCCAAATTTGATGGTAACCACTCTTCAAATCAACCTTCAAAAAGACTCTGGAACCGCTAAGCTCATCCAACATATCTTCTAGTCTCAGAATGAGATAGCGGTATTTGATGGTTATCTGATTAATTGCTCGGCTATCTATGCACATTCCCATTGTGCCATCCTTCTTGGGAACCAACAACGAAGGCACAGCACATGGACTAAGGGATTCTCGAACGTGACCCTTCTTTAACAGTTCCTCTGATGTGGATCAAGTGATAACACAAATCAATCCTAATGAGAAAGACCAATTGCAAGGAATTGGAGGCCCAATGACAAGGTCAAGAACCAAGAAAATGCATGAAGCGTTATGTGATTTAGTGGAAAAAAATCAAATGAAAGAATCTATTCAACATCAAAACAAAACGTTTATTATGTTAAGTGTTGAAGAAAATATTGATTTCATGCAAGGTGGTCAAGAATACAAGCCCAAGAGCTCAAGCCCACTACAAGATAACTTTACCAACAAGTAAATCTTTGATGGGAGAAAATCTTCTTAAAGATATTTTAGTTATTATGAAAGACACAACTTTTATGTTTAATTCACCTTGAGTGTTTTAGAGAGATTTTCTCTTTGGTTCTTTGCGAAGAACTCGATCTTCATCAAGTTAATTCTTGATAGATCAAATTTGATAGCTTTGGTTCTTACCGACAAGTTTGGTCTGGGTCAAGCTCCTTGTTTGATAACTTAGGTTCTGTCGGCAAGGTTCGATTGGGGTCAAGTTCCTCGTACTTGATTCAAAGGCGATCCAGGTATCTTTTTCCGCATTGTTGAAGGGTCTCGGGTTTGATATACCCGTGGTTCTCATCATTTGGTATCAGAGCTTTGGTTCCTTTATTCAAGTTTCTATCTTTAATTTAGTTTTCTTATTCTTCCCTATGTCCTATCTTTCCATCTTCTTATAAAAAAAAAAAAAAAAAAAAATAAACTTGTGGTAAAAAAAAAACGTGAAAAAAAAAAATCATTGTGCAAAAAAAAAAAAGGAAAAGCACAAGCAAAAAAAAAAAAAAGAGAACGATTTTTGGCTTATTCTTTTTGTTGCTACCGTTATAAAAAAAATCTTGTTATTTCAAATAGTGCTTACTATTTGTCGTCATCAATATTTGTTTCAAAGTTAGTTCTTTTGATTTTGGTGACTTCAAAGTTATTCATTGCCTCTATTGCTCTTACATCATTAGAGCAATACTTCATTATCATCATTCGTCATTATACATACGTTTTCCTTGGATCGCATTATTTCTTTCAAAATAGTTTGACTTTGACGATTTTGGAAGTTTGAATTTTTGGCTTAAAAGTTTGATCTTGATTGCTTTTACTTGCTGAATATTTCTCCTGAATTTGGTTCTTACATAAAGAACTAAAAGAGAAAATTGAGAGGAAAAAGGCAAGAGTGTGAGACTATTTTATAAAAAGCCATTAATTGAGAGAAATACGAGTGAGTGACATTGATTGAGTGTCAACACGTGAGGGAGTGAGTGAGGTCCATTTATTTTTTTCGCTAACGGTTTCTTTTGTTTCTTATATCGAGAAATGAGTATGGATGAAAGTCGAATTATTGTTGATCCAGAGGCATAGTGGACATGCAGCGCTATGTAGACATAGAGGAATTATTACACAAGTCTATCAAGGTGGAACAACAATTGAAATCAAAAGGATATTCAAAGGGTGGTTCTTTCTCAAACTCAAATTGGAAATCAACTTGGAGGCACCAGAAACAAACTATAAAGCCTAAAGAAGATTTCAAGGGAAAGATAGCAACTACCACAAATAATGCTTCTATAAAAGGTAAGGCTGAAACTACTCCAATAACTAGAGCTCGAGAAATTAAATGCTTTCGTTGTCAAGGATTCGGCCACTATGCTTCAAATTGTCCGAATAAAAGAACAATGGTAATACGAGAGAATGGAGATGTTGAAAGTGAGAACTCAAGTGATGGCGAGATGCCTCCACTAGAAGACTGTAGCGATGTGGAGGTTGAGGAACCCGTGAGAGGTGAACTCTTAGTCACTAGACGTGTGCTCAACGTTCAAGCCAAGGACGATGGAGATGAAGTACCAAGAGAACACATATTTCATACTAGATGCCACGTGAATAACAAAGTATGTAGTTTGATAATTGATAGTGGAAGTTGCACTAATGTTGCTAGTACTTTGTTAGTGGATAAGTTGGGATTGGAAACCGAAAAGCATCCCAATCCGTACAAGCTACAGTGGTTGAGCGATTGTGGTGAAGTCAAAGTTACTAAACGAGTTAAAATTGCTCTGTCCATTGGAAAATATCATGATGTGGTTCTTTGTGATTTGGTTCCTATGCAAGCAACACATATTTTATTAGGAAGACCGAAAATTTGATCGAAAAGTCAAGCATAATGGGTTCAAGAATGAGTATAGCTTTGTTCAAGATGGTAAGACAATCATTCTCAAGTCACTTAAACCATGGGAAGCTAGTGAAGATCAAGAGAAAATTATTAGAGATTTCAAAATGAGAGAAAAGCCAATATTGAGCAAAAGAGTGAAAAAAAGTGCGATGAGAGAAAAATAGAGCGTGAGAAAAAAATAGAAGAGGGTGAAAAAAAGGGCAAAGAGAGAAAAAAATAGCAAGAGAGAAAACAAGAAGAGAGTGGGAAAATAAGTGGAATAGCGAGAAAAAGTGAGGTGAAGAGTGTGATGTTAGCAAGGCAACAAGTACTTGTACTCTTGTACAAGGATATTTATCTTTCTACTAACGAGTTAACCCCTTTGTTTCCAAGTGTTATTTCTACTCTTTTAAAGGAATTTGAAGATGTGTTTCCCGAAGAAGTTCCAAGTGGGTTACCTCCTTTGAGAGGAATCGAACACCAAATTGATTTTATGCCGGGAGTTTCAATACCCAATAGACCAGCATACCGAGCTAATCCTGAAGAGACGAAAGAAATCCAAAAACAAGTTGACGAGCTAATAGAGAAGGGTTTCGTGAGAGAGAGTCTTAGTTCATGCTCGGTTCATGTGATTTTAGTTCCAAAGAAAGATGGGAATTGGCGAATGTGTGTGGATTGTCGAGCTATCAACAAGATCACGATAAAGTATCGACATCCTATTCCAAGGTTAGATGACATGCTTGATGAATTGCATAGTTCATGTTTATTTTCAAAAATAGATTTAAAGAATGGATACTACCAAATACGGATGAAAGAAGGGGATGAATGAAAAACCGCTTTTAAAACTAAGTATGGTCTCTATGAGTGGTTAGTGATGCCGTTTGGATTATCTAATGCACCAAGTACTTTTATGAGATTAATGAATCATGTGCTGAGAGCTTTTATCGGAAAATTTGTCGTTGTATACTTTGATGATATACTAATATATATCAAAACCTTAGATGCACATGTTGAACATTTGAATTTAGTTTTTATTGCTTTACGAGAAAATCAACTTTATGCTAACTTGTAGAAGTGCACTTTTTGCATGGATTCAGTAGTTTTTCTTGGTTTTTTTGTAGGTTCAAAAGGAATTTCGATGGATCAAGAAAAGGTCAAGGCGATTCAAGAGTGGCCGACACCAAAGAATGCAAGTGAGGTTAGGAGTTTCCATGGATTGGCAAGTTTTTATAGAAGGTTTGTTCGAGATTTTAGTACGATCGCGGCACCATTGAATGATCTTGTTAAAAAGCATGCTGAATTTAAATGGACCGAAGTTCATGAACACGCTTTCAGCCTTCTAAAAGATAAGCTTACTAGTGCACCATTACTTGTGTTACCTAATTTTGATAAAGTATTTGAAATTGAATGTGATGCGTCGGGAAAAGGTATTGGTGGTGTTTTAATNACATTTTATTGCATGCTCAAAAACTAATGATGCTACACATGTTGCAGATTTATTCTTTAAAGAGATTGTGCAGTTGCATGGCTTACCAAAAACTATTGTTAGTGATCGAGATGTTAAATTTTTAAGTCTCTTTTTGAGAACTTTGTGGAATAAGTTAGGCACTAAACTTTTGTTTTCAACTGTAGCACACCCACAAACGGATGGACAAACTGAGGTAGTTAATAGAACACTATCTACTTTGCTAAGAGCAATTATTTCTAAGAATTTAAAACAATGGGAGAAATGTCTACCACATGTTGAATTTGCATATAATAGAGTTATTCATTCAACTACATCTTATTCACCATTTGAAATAGTGTATGGTTTTAATCCTTTAACTCCTATGGATATGTTACCCTTGCCTATTAATGAGTTTGTTAATTATGATGGAAAGAAAAAGGCAGAATTCGTTAGGGATTTGCATACAAAGGTCAGGGAGAATATAAAAAAGAAAAATGAGCATTATGCGCAGCAAGCAAACAAAAGCCGGACAAAAGTCATATTCGAGCCAGGAGATTGGGTTTGGATTCACCTAAGGAAGGAAAGATTTGCAAATAAACGGAAAAATAAGTTGCAACCTCGAGGAGATGGTCCTTTTCAAGTATTGGAGCAAATCAATGACAATGCCTACAAAATTGATTTGCCAAGTGAATATGGTAATGTAAGTGCCACTTTCAATGTTAGTGACTTATCTTTGTATGATGCAGGAGATTCGAGGATGAATCTTTTCGAGGAAGGAGGGAATGATGTAGATCAAGTGATAACACAAATCAATCCTAATGAGAAAGACCAATTGCAAGGAATTGGAGGCCCAATGACAAGGTCAAGAACCAAGAAAATGCATGAAAAGCGTTATGTGATTTAGTGGAAGAAAATCAAATGAAAGAATCTATTCAACATCAAAACAAAACGTTTATTATGTTAAGTGTTGAAGAAAATATTGATTTCATGCAAGGTGGTCAAGAATACAAGCCCAAGAGCTCAAGCCCACTACAAGATAACTTTACCAACAAGTAAATCTTTGATGGGAGAAAATCTTAACAGATTTGAGAAAAATCTTCTTAAAGATATTTTAGTTTTCTAATATCTTTTTATTTCCTATTTTAGTTAGGTTTATGTAGCCTATTTAAAGGCGTCCAAGTTATTATGAAAGACACAACTTTTATGATTAATTCACCTTGAGTGTTTTGGAGAGATTTTCTCTTTGGTTCTTTGCGAAGAACTCGATCTTCATCAAGTTAATTCTTGATAGATCAAATTTGATAGCTTTGGTTCTTACCGACAAGTTTGGTCTGGGTCAAGCTCCTTGTTTGATAACTTAGGTTCCGTCGGCAAGGTTCGATTGGGGTCAAGTTCCTCGTACTTGATTCAAAGGCGATGCAGGTATCTTTTTCCGCATTGTTGAAGGGTCTCGGGTTTGATATACCCGTGGTTCTCATCATCCTCTACCTGATTGTTCAACTCTTTAGTATCATCGGGATTCATCCTATAAGCTGCCCTATTTGGCAAGATGGCACGAGGCTGAAAATTCACTTGGTGCTCAATACCTCTAAGGGGTGGTAATCCAGTAGGTAATTCTTTGGGAAATACATCTTCAAACCTTTCTAATAGTACTCGGACCGCCTTAGGACAAATGGTTAGTTCTTCCATCCTCTCCTTGAACATTAATAGGATTAATGGTTCACCACTCAAAACCGATTTCTTTAGTTCTTTCTTCGACATAAACAAGTTTGTAGTTGCTGCCTTCTCCCTTCTATAACTCTCATCTAATGCCCACCTGCTCCGGGCTTAAGGGTGCGAGTTTGATGAGTCTTCCTTCATGCTTGAATGAATAAAAATTCATGAAGCCATCATGAACAACTTTTTGATCAAATAACCACGGCCTCCCGAGAAGCAAATGACCGGCACTCATAGGCACTACATCACAAAGTACTCGGTCCTTATATCCACCAATAGCAAATTCAGTAACAGCTTGCTTAGTCACCTTAATGTCTTCCTTATCATTCAACCACTTAAGCAAATACGGTCGAGGGTGTGAAGTGGTTTGCAATTTCAACTTCTCCACCATTTCTTTTGAAGCCACATTGGTACAACTCCCCCCATCAACAATGACAGAATATACTTTCCCCATCACCAAACACCGGCTATGAAAAATATTTTCTTGCTGCATGTGCTCACCTGTGGCTTGAGTGGCCAAAACTCTTCGTATTACCAAGAGGGGTCCCTCTTGCGCTCGACAAAGTTCTTCAATTTGTTCCTTTTCTTCACGAGTCTCTTCTGTCTCTTCTTCCTCACTAATGACTTCTTGAGTGTCCTCTCGAATCAAGATAACTAGTTTATTGGGACATTGTTAAGCAATGTGTCCAAGGCCGAGGCACTTGAAACACTTGATTTCCCGAGCCTTTGGTCTTGCAATGTCTTGGCTTTCCTTCTTTTGTTCCACAGCTTTTGAGGGCAAATTTCTAGCGAATTGCCCCTTTTCTTTAACCTTTGGTGAGGCCTTGAATGGAGTGTTCGGTTTAGGAGTGAATCGGGTACTGATTTCTTTTCTCTTTCTCCTATTTTGCCTCTCCACTTTCAGTGCTAATTGTACTGCACCCTTCATTGACTCGAAAGCTTGTAATTTAACAATATCTCCAATCTCTTTCTTGAGCCCTTTCACAAACCTTGCAAGCACCAACTCCTCTGGTTCCTCTAACCCACACCTCATCTTCAAAGTTTCGAACTCTGTAAGGTATTCTTCAACTGTGGATGCTTCTTGCTTAAGGCTTTGTGATTGTAACATGAGTTCTTGTTGGTAATGTATAACTACAAACCTTTTTCTCATCAATAGTTTCATCAATCTCCAATTCATAAGCTCTTGATCGTTTTCATGTCTCCTCTGGGATTTAACATTTTCCCACTACAAATGCGCATAACCGGATAATTCCAAAGCTACTAACTGTACTTTTGCCTTGTCATAATAGTTATGGAATTCAAACACTTTCTCAACTTTATCCAACCAATCCAGGAAAACATCACCATTACCATTGCCATTAAATGGCGGTACACTAACCTTAATGTGCTTCAATTCTTCATCAGAACCATGCCGATGGTTAGGAAACACATTGTGCTCCTCTTCGTCATCAAACGAAACTTTTCCTCAGAATAGGTCGGTGGAACTCTTGTCCTCGCATTTCTAGTTCTTTCTTGGGGCATTGGGGCTCGAGGAATTCGTCTATTTAACTCCCTTACCTCCCACATGAGTTGCTGGAGAACGGTAGACAAATCATCAATTTGACCTTGCAGACTCGGCTCAGCCACTCGACTAGTGGTAGCTTGTGCTTGTTCATTGGTTTCACGGGCTTGTTGGGTATTGGCTGTACTCCTCGTCATCATGATAACACTTAGAGTAGAATATCAAGCAGGGAATGATGTTTACGGAAAGAGGATGGCTTTGATACCAACTGATGTGACAATGGTATCGGACGACACAATACGAACAGTGTTGAATTGACGAAACGAAGAACAAACTCTACAATCTTAGACTTGTATCCCTCTTGCACGAAGTGAGGAAGATTCCAGCAAGTTAATAATTTCACAACTAGCAACAAGATAATAAAACTTACAAACACACAGATATTACTCACCGGGTGAAATGCAAGGCTGTTGGAGGATTCCTCAACTAACTAAAAGCAGCAAATGCTCTCGATATTATATGTTCAACAACCCCTTACAAAATGAGCTAAGGAAGGCTTATATAGCCTCTGAATTACAGCCATCACGTTTTTGTTTCAATTCTAGTTAAAACATGTTAACTAAAAGTATGCTGCAAAGTATTTTTCAGATGAAAAAGTAGTGTGAATGCTCATAGATGGTTTCCTCCCATTGTGGGCTGGCAGGTTGCATGCTCACATGTGATTAGAAGAGTTGGAGGTGATAAGAAGGATGAAAGCCTTTCACTAAAGGGCTGCAAAGATGGTGAGCTTGCAGGGATTTGGTTGAAATCTGATTGGATGAGGAAGAGGTGATAAAAGGCTGAAAGCTTATCAGGGGATGGCTGAATTTTAATGTGAAAAATAGATTTGGATAGAAGGGAACAAAAAAAGACTTGCAAGCTTCCATCTGATTGGCTAAAAAAGGAGGTAACTTGGTAACACTAAAATAGTGGCTGCAAAAGAGATTGTGGGACCCCAGAAGCAGCACTCGACCTCATGCTTGGTCTTAAAAC
This sequence comes from Begonia fuchsioides, assembly GCA_003255005.1. Lineage (NCBI taxonomy): Eukaryota > Viridiplantae > Streptophyta > Magnoliopsida > Cucurbitales > Begoniaceae > Begonia > Begonia fuchsioides. The sequence goes on along the minus strand of QAOC01035373.1, from coordinate 57,040 downwards.
ATGGTGGACAACAAAAAACCATGTGAGTCTTTCATCAAGGGCGGATTTGTTCGACCGCCATTGTGCTCGATATTCCGATGGCTTGGATGGACCAATTATCTTGCTGCCAAGTAATCAAATGGTATGACAGTTCCTCGTCCTTCGGGTTAGTTTTTTATCTCCTACATTATCCAGATATTTACCTACAAAACGAGCAAACAAGTTAGTCAATTTACGAGTCTAGCTCCTTGTGATGATTCTTCTAGGGTCCTCTTCAATTTGTGCCAACAGTGGCACATCAACTTAGCTCTAAGCCCTAAGCCCAAAGCCTAAGGCTCGAAGCCCAAAGCCCTAAGCTCTAAGAGCAAAGTTTGATAACCTAAGCCCTAAGCCCAAAGCCCATAGCCCAAAGCTCAAAGCGCAAATCTCATAGCCCACAACCCTATGCTCTAAGTCTTTTGCCCTAATCCATCAGTCGTAGGCCCTAAGTCCACATCACAAAGTTGTAAGCCATAAGCCCTAAACCGAAAGCCCTAATTAAAAAAAATCAAATCTCTATGCCATAAGCTATCACTCATAAACCATATGGCCAGAGCATTAAGCCCTATGCCCGAAACCCAAAGCCCTATGGCCAAAACCCAAAGCCCAAAGCCTTATGCCATATGCTTTAAGCCTTAAGCCTTTATCCCAAAGCCCAAAGCTTAAGACCCAATGCTAAAAGCCCTAAGCCCAAAGCCCAAAACCCTAATCTATGTCCTTCTAGTTCAATAAACTAAGATCTAAGCTTAAAGCCCAAATTCTTTAATCCAAATCCCTAACCCTAAGCCTAAAGTTGTCAGTCGTCATCCCTAAGGACAAAGCAGTAAGCCCTAAACCATAACCCTAAGCCTTTAGATCTATGCCCTCAAAACCAAAAAGCCAAAGCCCAAAGCCATATACCATAAGCTCAAAGCCCTAAGACCTTAGCCCAAAGATCTATGCCCTAATACGTAAGCCCAAAACCCTAAGCCTAAAGACTAAAGCCCTAAGTCTTAATTCTACACCAAATGGACCAAGCCTTACACATAAGGCCAAAGCGTAAAGCACGAAGCCCTCAGCCAAAGCCCTGAGACGTTAGCACCCGTCCTAAGTCATAAGGCCTAAGCCCTAAATCCTAATCCCAATGCCCAAATGCCTAATACCTTAGCCCTAGGCCTTATGATCTAAGCCCAAAGCCCTTAGCCTATGTCCAAAGTACAAATCCCTAAGCCCTAAGCGCTAAGCACGAAGCCTTAAACCCTAAGTTCTAAGCCAAAAGCCCTATCTACTAAGCCTAAAGCCTTAAGCCCTAAGCCCAAAGCCGCCCCATACCCTCTGCCTTAAATGTGACACTTATGCTTAGGCCCTAAGCTCAAACCCTAAGCCCTAAAAAGCCCTAAGCCATTAGGCCAAAGCCATTAGCTCTAATCAACTAGCCGAAACCCGAAGCCCTAAGCCCAAAGACCTATTCACTAAGCTCTAAGCCTTAATGCTAGCAAATAGTCCTAAACACAGGTCGACATTCCTAAGCCTTAAAGCTCTATGTTTTAATAAGCCTTTAACCATAAGCCCCAAGTCCATTGTCCAAATTTCTAACCTTTATTCCTTAAGCATAAAACCAAAAACTCTAAGCCTTAAGCTGTAATACCAAAAAAGATAATTGCTTACTTTTGAGATATATTAAAATAATTAATTAAATATGAAAGATAAAAAAGCTAGGCTTAGACAATTAAGATAAACACGATAGTGGGTTAAATTACACTTGATGATTTAAGAATATTTCACCTCCAACTTACATTTCTTCCTTAAACAATGATATAATTTGAAAAAACTTTAATTAAAGAATATTATTATTCGTAAATTTTGATTTTATATGTTAAAGCAGTGAAGCAATTAGAAAGTGCCCAATGTCACTATTTGATTAGTGACTAACTGAGATTAAAACATAATTTACGAGTGATTTAGGGGTAATTAAGGTTTGTTAGTCACGATACATTAAGTAAATCTTAAGGATTAGCTAGTACCATACTAGATTAATTAATTAAGCTAAGAATGTTTTCATGTCACTAATTAAGGTATTTGAACAATTAAATGTCTAAAGAAGAATGACATAGTAAACATAATAGGATAAGTTAGACTATTTACATGCAGGTAAACCTAGCATCTCATGCATCATGTTTTCAAGAACGTTACAAACTATTTACATGCATGAGATTTCATATGAAACAAAATATGAAAAATGGTTGTTTCGGGTTGAACTCGAATAACCAACAAAAGACAAAGATAAAAGAAAGAAGAGCAAGTTATGTAAATTTCATTGGGAAGGAGTTTGACTTAGCTGTCCCGCTAGGTGGACTAAAGTTTGCGGTCTCTAAACTCTTGGAATCGAGTTGGCTGTCCCGCTAGGTGGACTCAAGTTTGTGGTGTCTCATTCCTTTCTAGAAAGCCCAATGATAAGAAAGTATGGAAATTAAAGGAAAGAAAGACCCAAAATAAAATAAAAAGAAAATGTTTTACAAATTCGTACCATGTTAGCATACACTTGCATTTCATACGTTACTTACTAAGTACTAGGCTCATTGATGAATTTTGTGGTGTATGCAATGTTAACGTTCAATTGACAAAGTGCTCCCATGATTGTGGCTACGTGGCCATTGTAAAGATGTTGTCCAAGCAATTAACGGGAAGATTTTTACTATACTCTATTTTAGAACGATCATGCAAATCATGTATTCCTCCAAAAGAGATTTAAATTTAAAATGTGTTTCAAAGTCTTTTGCTGTTACGTTTTACAAATGCTTGATCAAAAACAAAAATTTTAATGCCTTTTTACGAAAAGCAAAGTTTAATAAACGGTACGCTACAGAGCGTTACATAAGCCCTAAGCCTTAAGCTTTAAGCCTTACGTTAGAACCCTAAGCTCTAAGCCCTAAGCCCAAAGACTTATAACTTAAGCCCTAGGCCCTAAGACCAAAGCCCTAAGCCCCATCCCAAAGCCCTATGTTGTAAGCCATAAGTCCTAAGCCTTAAGCTCTATGCCCTAAGTACAAAGCCATATTGCCTAAAGCCTTATCACCCAGTGCTAGCCCAAAACCCGAAGCCCTTAGCCTGAAGCCCAAAGATCTTATCCCTTAGCAATTGTCCTTATAACCTAAACCCTAGCGAGAGCCCTAAGCCCTATGATTAAAGCTCAAATGCCTCAAGACTTGTGCCCAAACCCTAAACAATAAAGCCTAATGCATTAGGCCCTTACCCTATGCCCTAAGCCCAAAGCCCTAAACCTTAAGCTCTGATCCAGAAGCACAAAGCTCTTGTCCCTAAGCCCATAGACTTATTTATTAAGCCCTACACCCTAAGCCCAAAGCTTGAAGCCTAAAGCCTTAATATTGTAGCCCTAGGCCTTATGACCTAAGTCTAAGCCGTTAATCCACAAGTCAAAACCTTAAATTGCTAGACTCTAAGCCCTAATCCCTAAGCCCTAAACCCTAAGCTCTAAGCCATAAACCATAAACCCACATCACTATGCTCGAAGCCCAAAGGGCTATGCCCTAAGCTCTAAGCCTCAAGCCTGAAGCAAATATTGCATAAGGCCCAAATTCCTAATCCTTAACCCCTAAGCTTTAAGACCTTAACCCTAAACCCTAAGCCAAAGTAGTCAGTCTTCGGTGCTAATCCCAAAACTAAAAACTATAAGCCCTAGGCACTAGGCCCAAAGCCCTAAACGCTAAGCCATATCCCAAAGCGCTATGCAAAAAGCCACAAGACCTAATTCTTAAGCCCTATGCCCTAAGCACTAAACTATACGCCCTAAAGCCTTAGCTCTAAGCCCTAGCGAAAAGCCTTAAGCCCTAAGCTTAAAACCCAAAGTCCTACCTAATCCCTTAGCCCATATCATTATAACCTAAGCCCTAGCCTAAGACCCTAAGCCCCAACATTAAAGCTCAAATGCCTCAAGGCCTATGCCCAAACCCTAAACCCCAAAGCCTAAAGCCCTAAGCCCTTACCACAAAGCCTAAAGCCCTAAGCCCAAATCAATTCTGAAGCTCTAAGCTCAAAGAACAAAGCTCTTAGCCCTTATCCTAAAGACTTATTCGTAAGACCCTACAATCTAAGCCCTAAGCTCAAAGCCCATAGCCTTAATATTGTACCTGACACGGAATTGAAGGGGTTTAGATTTTAGGAAGTGGGAGAATCGGGTTAGGTTAAATGGAAAACGATAATCCGAAAATTCCAGAATCTGGACTGGAATTTGGACGGCGACATCTCGATGATGCGGATGAGTTTTGGGCTGAAATTTTGAGAGGAACTTTGTGAGTAGGTTGAGAAACAATCATCCAAAAATGATGGAATTCTCGCGGATGGACCGGTTGGAAATCAATGGAACAGTAACGGCATTTTTGGTGGTGGCCGGAAATCTGCCGGCGGAAAGAACTAAAACCAAACGAAAAATATTGATGGAAGGAAGAGCTTGTGACCTTCAACCTCACCCTAAAGTCCTTGAAGAAGGCTGGAGTATTGAAGCACCAAGAAATCTCCAGCTCGGAGGGAGGATTCCTTTGAGATAACCTACGGTGGCCGGAGGTGTGCCGGCTGCCGGTTTGAAGTTGGAAATGCCCGTGAGAGGGAGATGCTCAAAGCAACTTTAATTCAAATTCCAAATTGAAATTATAAGCAAGCATTGGGGGAGGTTTTATCAGCTGAAAAGAGAGGAAAAAATGAGGGAAAATTATGAGCCAAAGTCATGCAACATGCATGCTGGAAATAAAAATAAATGAGGGAAAATTGGACCAATGAGAATGCAAGAATGTGATGGCCACGTGATCTTGCACCCCTTCAGCCAATTTGCCCTTCTTTCTTGGCCAAAAATACCCTTCTTTCAGCCAAGAATCCCTCATGCAAAACCCCATGCAAAAGCATGTAAAATAACTAAAATGTATCTAGCCGAGAAACCCTCTCGGGTTCTCCTAAAATGTAACGTAAAAATTAACGTAAAATTATACTAAAAAAATGCAATAAAATTCCTTCACTCCATTGAAGTGTTGATGAGTTGTAAGTCACCGGAGATGAAGATGAGCTAATGGGGATTACACGCTTACCCTAAGACCACGGGAGAGTGGCTGAAGACGTGTAGCACTGCCTAGCTTCCCCTAGCTCAGAAGGGGAGCCAAAACCTTGAAGGAACGCTCTCGGGTCGCCGGATATTACTCACCGGAAAACCGAGTCTTGGAGGTCGGAAACCGGCCAAGGAAGAAGATGCAAAAGCACACTTTTAGATTCAAATTCAACTGAGTACAATGCTCAGTGGTGAGGGAGTTTTGATCTCCTTCACATGAGAGAAGAGAGCCCTAATCGGATGGCACACAAGTGCATACCCGATTTGGTGTGGCACAAAAGAAAAGGTGGGAAAGGACCACCCAACATATACCCAATTTGGGGGAGACCAAGGGGAAGTGGTCACCTAATTTGGTTCCCCTCCATCTGCTGCAAACCAACACTCCCGAAATGCAAACCCATGCCAAAAGCTAAAAACCCACTCCAAACCCATAGAAACCCATGCTGGTAATGGAAACCCATTTTGCAAACCCTAATCCTAAAAGTAAGTTGGTAAAGATGAAACAAACACATTCAAAAGGCTGAGAGTAAGTCGTCCTTATCCCTTGGAATTGGGCTTGGACCAATGTCTTGAGGTTTGTGGACTCCAAAAAGAGGAAAGTGTTCTTCCAGGGTAAGGCTCTTCTTCGACATGGGATCTCGGTGATGTCATCCTTTGACAAAGCAAAAGGTGTCCAATTCAAACTTTTGACCACTCTCTGGAAAGCTTGGGAAGTTGGCTACATTTCTCATGAAGACGTCATTTTCATTGGCGTTGAGGACGGCTATCAAAATGGCTGAGAAAGCCCATGTTTTGTAGCTTGGACCACTAGCATGTGGTCCCATCTCCACCAAAAGGCATCCAAGTTGGCGCCCTAAAATGGCCTCAAATGGCCATGAACAAAATATAAAGTTTTGTGCAAAAATTAAACCCTAAATATAAGTGTTACATTTAATTTTTCCAAGGGACCAATCTCCCTCCTTCAAGGGCCACTTGGGTCATGGCTTGACTTCAAAAGGGAAGGATTGGGCTGCTCCATATCCACCTTGTTTGTCCTCTAATTTCTCATTTCCTTCAAATGGCTCTTGAGCCAAGGTTTGACTCCAATTTGGTGAACGCTTGGAGTCGACAAAGGTTGAATTCTTCAATGAAATAAGGAGCTACAAAATTAGCAAACATATTAGATAAACATTTATGGCAAGATAATTTTATGGCCATCCATATCATGTCACATTGGCTTAGGGGTTTGGGCTTAGGTCTTAAGGCTTAGGGTTTTGGGCTTAGGGGGGGCTTAGGCTTAGGTCTTTTTGTGTTTTGGGCATTCTACTTTGGGCTTTGGGTTTTGGGTTTGGGGGGTTTTGTGCTTGATTTTTAGGCCTTTTGGCTTGGGGATTAGCGCTTATAGGAGTTAGGGCTTAAGATATTTGGCATAGGGCATACAAGTTAGTATATAGCGCTTAGGGCTTAGTCCTTAGGGGTTGTGGCTTCAAGCTTTAGGCTTAAGGCTTAGGCCTTGGAGCTTTGTGATTTGAGCTTAGGGCGTTGGGGGTAGGGTTTAGGGCTTATAATTTAGTGCTTAGGATCAGGGCTTTAGGCTTTGTGCGTTAAGTTTTAGGCTTCGGGCATAGGGCTCAGGGCTTAAGGCCTAAGTCTTAGGGCTTAAGGCCTAAGTCTTAGGGCTTAGGGTTAGTAGTTAGGGCTTATGGCTAGGGTTTAGAGTTTAGGGCTTTTTGCTGTGGGCTTTGGGATTAAGGCTTAAGGCTCATGGATTATGGCTCATGCCTTTGGGCATTGGGCTAAAGGAGTGCGACATAGTGGTTTGGGCTTAAATCTTTATGCATATAGCTTATGGACTTGGGCTTTGGCTAAGGGCCTCGCACTTTGGGCTTATGGATTAGAGATTTAAGCTTAAGGCTTTCTGCTTAGTTCTTAGGACTTTGGAGATTAAGCTTCGTGCTTTAGGCTTTGGGCTTTTGGTATAGAGCTTTGGGCTCTTAGCTGAGGGCTTTGGGATTCAGACTAAAGGCTTAGGGTTATGGCATAAGAGTTACGAATTTGAGCTTAGGGCCTAGGGATTATGGCTTATTGGCTTACGACTTCGGAATTCGGGTTTTGGACTGACTTTAAACCTTTGGCCATTGGCTTAGGGGTTTGGGCTTAGGTCTTACGAACCGATGAAGAGCATAAAGAGCATCTGCAGGCCGTTCTATCTATTCTCAAGATACACAGCTGTATGCAAAATTTTCGAAGTGTGAATTTTGGTTGGATCGAGTCAATTTTCTTGGACATGTTATACCCAAGGATAGTATTTCAGTTGATCCGACTAAAATTCAAGCTGTATTGGATTGGCCACAACCGAAAAGTGTTAGTGATGTAAGAAGTTTTCTTGGGTTAGCGGGTTACTATCGGAGATTCATTGAAGGATTTTCAAAGATTGCAATTCCTTTGACCCTTCTTATTAATGAAGTGCCTGCTTATATATTGATTGATTCTGGTGCCACACATTCATTCATATCATCTGCATTTATGGTGAAATTGAATTGCTCGCCAGTGGTAGCTGAACATCGTTATGATGTGATGTTACCATCGGGGGAACAATTATGTTTGAATCATGTCGTGTTGGATTGTATTGTTTCCGTAGATGACAAGAAACTATGTGTTGATCTCATAGTTATGGATATGTGGGGTTACAATATTATTTTGGGTATGGATTGGTTATTTCAGCATTTTGCAACCATTAACTGTAGAACCAAGACGGTTTATTTTCAACCTCCGAATGTTGAATGGTATTCTTTACAAGCGATGAAGAATACCAACAAAATATCTATTGTGTCTTCGCTTAAGGCCCAACAACTGTTGAAAAGTGGATGTTTGGGGTTTTTAGCAAGCGTGATTGATGTACAAAAGAAAAGTATTGTGAAATTCCATGATATATCGATAGTTCAGGATTTTCCAAAAGTGTTTTTGGATGATCTATCTGGACTTCCTCCTGATAGGGAAATCGAATTTGTGATCGATGTATATCCTGGAGCAGAACCTGTATCGAAGAACCCCTCAGAATGGCACCAGCTGAATTAAAAGAATTGAAAACACAACTTGAAGAGTTGGTTAATAAGGGATTTATACGACCGAGTTTCTCACCTTGGGGGGCCCCGGTTTTATTTGTGAAGAAGAAAGATGGCTCAATGAGGATGTGCATTGACTACAGAGAATTGAATAAGTTGACAATAAAGAATAAGTACCCTCTACCTAGAATCGACGACTTATTCGATCAATTAGAAGGTGCACGTATATTTTCGAAGATAGACCTTCGATCGGGGTATTATCAATTGAAAGTCAAAGCCGAGGATGTTCCGAAAACTGCATTCAGAACTAGATATGGGCACTATGAATTTTTGGTTATGTCTTTCGGTTTAACGAATGCCCCAGCAGCTTTTATGGATTTAATGAACAGGGTGTTCCGAGAATATTTAGACAAGTTCGTGATTGTCTTCATCGATGATGTGTTAATTTATTCACGAACCGAAGAAGAGCATAAAGAGCATCTGCAGGCCGTTCTGTCTATTCTCAAGCTACACAGCTGTATGCAAAATTTTTGAAGTGTGAATTTTGGTTGGATCGAGTCAATTTTCTTGGACATGTTATATCCAAGGATGGTATTTCAGTTGATCCGACTAAAATTCAAGCTGTATTGGATTGGCCACAACCGAAAAGTGTTAGTGATGTAAGAAGTTTTCTTGGGTTAGCGGGTTACTATCGGAGATTCATTGAAGGATTTTTGAAGATTGCAATTCCTTTGACCCGCTTAACGAAGAAAAATATAAAGTTTTTGTGGTCAGAGCAGTGTGATCGGAGTTTCCAAGAATTGAAGCAAAAATTAACGACAACTCCGGTATTAACACTTCCAACTGAGGACGGGAAATTCTGTATGTATTGTGATGCATCGAAGATCGGTTTAGGATGTGTATTGATGCAAGAGGGGAAAGTAATTGCCTATGCTTCTAGGCAATTAAAAAGCTATGAACAAAACTACCCCACGCACGATCTGGAGTTAGCGGCAGTGGTATTCGCATTGAAAATCTGGAGACATTACTTATATGGAAAGCAATGCGAAATATATTCAGATCACAAGAGTTTGAAGTACCTGTTTACACAAAAAAGAATTAAACATGAGACAACGACGGCGGCTGGAATTTGTTAAAGACTATGATTTTGAAATTAAGTATCATCCAGGAAAAGCCAACGTTGTAGCTGATGCGCTAAGCAGGACGTCAACACTAATGCATTCGAAAATATCAGCAATGTCGGCAATTCTTGAATCTGAAATTCAAAGATTTGATTTGGAGATTATTTCAGAAACAGCAACTATGCTTACGGCATTGTCATTAAAACCGACACTAATTGATAAGATTAAGGGAGCTCAGAAGGAAGATCCAGAATATAAGCGTTATATGTTTGGAAAAATACCAGAATCTTCGGAATTGAGTTGTACCGAGGATGGTATATTAAAGTTCAGAAACAGATGGTTCGTACCGGATAGTCAAGGATTACGAAAAGAGGTATTGACGGAAGCTCATTCATCTATATTTTCAATCCATCCAGGAAGTACAAAAATGTACAGAGATTTAAGACAACACTTTTGGTGGCCCGGAATAAAGAAAGATGTGGTTAAACATGTGGAGCTTTGCCACATTTGTCAGCAAGTTAAGGCTGAGCATCAACGGCCATCTGGGACATTACAGAACTTGCCAATTCCAGAATGGAAGTGGGAACATATCGCTATGGACTTCGTAGTTGGATTGCCAAGAACTACGAAAGAACTTGACGCAATATGGGTTGTGGTGGATCGATTAACAAAATCGGCCCATTTCCTAGCAATTAAGTTAAGTTCGAGCATGGATCGGTATGCTGAGCTGTATATTCAAGAGATTGTGAGATTACATGGAGTTCCAGTCTCCATTGTTTCTGACCGTGACCCGAAGTTTACTTCAAAGTTTTGGAGGAGTCTGCAAAAGGCTATGGGGACGAGCTTAAGTTTGAGTACTGCATTTCATCCCCAAACGGATGGTCAAACAGAGAGGACCATACAAATCTTGGAAGATATGCTGCGAGCGTGTGTGCTCGAATTCCAAGTTACATGGAATAAACTATTGCCTTTGGTGGAGTTCACTTACAATAATAGTTTCCAAAGCACCATTGGTATGGCACCGTATGAAGCACTTTATGGTCGAAAGTGTAGATCTCCACTATATTGGGATGAAGTTGGAGAAGCTCAATTTTATGGTCCCAAAATACTTGAGAAAACCAAGGAGCAAGTGCAAATCATAAGAGAACGGATCAAGGTGGCACAAAATAGGCAGAAAAGTTATGCAGACCAACGAAGGAAAGAGCTAGAATTTGAAGAAGGAGATGAAGTATATCTAAAGGTATCTCCATTCAAGGGAGTTAGACGCTTTGGAATGAAAGGAAAGCTTGCACCACGGTATGTTGGACCCTTCCCGATAATCAAAAGAGTTGGGAAAACAGGTTACAAGCTTGAGCTGCCATTAGCTATGCAAGGGATACATGACGTATTTCATGTGTCCATGTTACGAAAGTCCATGAGAGATCCGAATCATGTAGTAGAGCCAAGTCATATTGATGTGAATCCAACTATGACGTACGAAGAAAAGTCAATCAAGATATTGGATTCAAGGACGAAAGAACTACGGAACAAACAAATTTCTCTTGTTAAAGTGCTATGGAGGAATCATTCGGTCGAAGAGGCTACTTGGGAAAGAGAGCAAGATATGATGGAGAAGTATCCCGAGCTTTTCTGTACTTAAATTTTGAGGACAAAATTTATTTTAAGGGAGGTAGAATGTAACACCCGACTTTTTCCAAGTACTGTAAGTCCTATGAATGTTAAATGATGAACAAAGTTATCTGATTTTCGAAGAGATAAGTTCTTTAAATGAGTTTAAGTCCATCTAATGAAATTAAGTAAATTAGTTGATGGAACTATAGCAACAAAAATTACTCAATTTGGAGATTTCTAGAGAAAGTTATGAATTTTGGAAACTTACAATTGGTAACAACCACCGGGTTGAAGATCGATAACGAGGTAGTTTCAGTTTTCCCATTTTATCATGTGACAAATGAGCTTAATTGACAAAGAAATCTTCTGAGAAATTGTAGAAGACATAAAAATGAGAATACTGATAGGTTAAACAACTCAATAGGAGTTGTGGTGAAAAAGTTATGAAATATTTAAGAGATTTAAGTTGACACCTCGTGCTTAGGTGCCACCTCGTGGTGACTCTTCACCTTCCACCTCAAGACAAAAGTTCAGCCTTCAGGTCATTATGCACGACAATCTCTCTCTCCTTTCTGAATTCTCTCGAGTGAAGAAAGGGCTTTAGGGTTTTAGTAGAAGAGGGTGAGATTAGAGTTAGAAGAAGTGTGATTTGACCCTCAACCTTTCGGAGTAAAGTGTTCTACTCT
>QAOC01035373.1:6527-44496 GCA_003255005.1 Begonia fuchsioides | reverse complement strand
TTTATGTTCTTTGTAAACATATAATACTAAAAGTTTGGTTTTGTTAAAGTACTATATGATGTAAAATAATATATGTTTTGATATTGAAGAGCAAGTATGTAAATATTGTACGCTTCCGCTATGATTTTAAATTAATAATGTGGAACGAAATTTTAGAAAGAAAACTTTTTACATGATGTATTTTCTACGTAAGAAAAGTAAGGGTAGTAACACTTAAGGGCTTAGGGGGGTTTAGGCTTAGGCTTTTTGTGTTTTGGCATTCTACTTTGGGCTTTGGGCTTTGGGTTTGTTTTGTGCTTAATTTTTAGGCTTTTTGGCTTGGGGCTTAGGGCTTATAGGAGCTAGGGCTTAAGATATTTGGCATAGGGCATACAACTAAGTATATAGTGCTTAGGGCTTAGGCCTTAGGGGTTGTGGCTTCAAACTTTAGGCTTAAGATCTTACGCCTTGGAGCTTTGTAATTTGAGCTTAGGGCGTTGAGGGTAGGGTTTGGGGCTTATGATTTAGTGCTTAGGGTCAGGGCTTTAGGCTTTGTGCATTAAGTTTTGGGCTTTGGGCATAGAGATCTGGGCTTAAGGCCTAGGTCTTAGGGCTTAGGGTTTAGAGTGTAGGGCTTTTTGCTGTGGGCTTTGGGATTAAGCCCAGATCACCATCTTGGCAACCCTCGGCCACCCGATTCCATTGTGTTTCTTCGATTCAATTTTGTGTTTGTTCGTCTTTTCTTTATTTAATCTCACGTACCAGCCATGTAATTTTTGAGATTTGAATTGAATAAGAGATTAATTTCTTTTTCAATTGGAGTTTCTTGCTTTGGTGTTGTCGAACATCCAAAGATTCGGTCTCCGATTAACCTTGAATCGGCCACCGAAAGACAATCCGGAGTTGATCAAATTTCCGAGCTAATTCGATTAATCATTGCCTCAATTTTCCAACCTTCTTCAAGGATTTCAAGAGAAGTTGAGGGTCATTCAGCTCATCATCCATCCCTTGTTGATTTTACAATCAAATATCCATCAAAACCCTAATCCGTTCCCTAACCAAGTCACCTCCCTATCCGAATTCATATCTTCCAATCCCTCCATCCAATTCCTATCAATTTTAGAAGAATTATCCCAAATTCATCCCCAAAGAATCCTTCAAAGATCCATATCAACACTCATTCTCAATCACGAGATTTGATCCCGTTTCAGCCACCAATCAGCATCCCGGAAATCCCTGAGTCACCTACCTTACCAATTCCATAACTCCCGATTCCACCGTCGATTACCTCTAAAATTTGGAGGAGGTCATCCTCATTTATCCCAAAAGATCTCATCAAAATTTCAGATCGAAACTCGCTCTCAAACGAGAGATCTGATTCGAACATTCTCCTATCAATTTTTCCGAAAATTCTGGGATTCTCTCAGATTTTCACCTCTCTCAGCTTGGCCCATCTTCACACCTAACCTAAAGCGTGTCATTTGGTATCAGAGCCTTCAATCTGTTCCCACACTTCCTAGCCTTTGAATTCTAGCCTTGATTTCAACATGACCACGAGGAGTGGAACTCAATACAATCCAGATCGATCACCAACCCTAAGGACAAATGGATGAAATCTTTTGAAGACTTGATTCCCTCACGAGTCAAATGGAGAATCTTGCTACCAACATGCGGGATCATAGACCACTCAAACAAAACCGAAGAAGATCCGAAAGCCGGCCGAGGCACCCTCGAGATTTTGTGCAAGAGGATTCGGAAGACCACGAGCTTGAAGGATTCGAGCCTTACCACCAAGAAGATGACATAAAGAACGTTAAGGTAACCATTCCTTCCTTCAATGGAGTTTGCAATGGAGACGTCTTTCTTGATTGGATGGAAAAGGTGGAGAAAATCTTCAATTGTTACAACTATTCCGAGAAGACTAAGGTTCAATTAGTTACCTTGGAACTCAAGGTTATGCTAACTTATGGTGGAGGAGTTTGAAGGAACAACGGAGAAAAGATGGGGAAGATAATGTTTAAACTTGGAAGGCCTTGAAAACAATCATGCGAAAAAGGTTTGTCCCGGCACATTACAAGCAAGACCTATTTCTTCAATTACAAACTTTGAAGCAAGCAAACCTCTCGGTTGAAGATTATTTGACTGAATTTGAGACATTGCAGATTAGATGTGATATTACCGAGCACTTGGAGCAAATCATTGCACGATTTTTAAGAGGTTTGAACAAAGAGATCGCGGATGTTGTTGAGTTATATCCAATAGAGGACCTTGATTCTTTGATTCAATTATCATTAAAGGTGGAGAGACAACTCAAGAGGAGAGGTAGAAGGGTCTAGCAAGAGTATGTCGAAGGCCAACACACCCTACAAGCCTCTAGATCAACCCGAGGGAAAAAGACCTAGTGATCGGCCATGGATGCAAAAGAAGGAAGGAGAATCCAAGCCGATTACCGACCCTACCAAGGTTCGAGCTCGAGAAGTAAAGTGTTTCAAATGCCTTGGACTTGGACATATTGTGGCTCAATGCCCCAACAAGCGAGTCATGATCATCAAAGAGGAGACTAACGAAGTTATAAGTGATGAAGCTCGAGAAGCACAAAAATTACCCTCGGACTCCGAAGAAGAAGAGGAGGAAGTCTGTCCCGCACAAAAGGGACCATTACTAGTGGTCATCCGAAGGACTCTCACATCTCAAAGCCAACTTGAAGATCTTCAAAGGGAGAACATATTTCATAGTCGATGTGCAATCCGAGGGAAGGTTTGTTCGATGATCATCGATGGAGGAAGTTGTGCCAATGTGGCATCCCGAGAGCTAGTCGATAAACTTGGGATTGAAACCATTCCCCACCCGATGCTATACAAACTTAGGTGGTTGGATGACAAAAACGATGTGAAGGTGAACTCACAAGCAAAGATCGAATTCGAGATCGAAAAATACAAGGATAGCATCCTTTGTGATGTTGTCTTGATGTGTGCAAGCCACATATTATTGGGGAGGCCTTGGCAATACGATCGGAAGGTGACACATGATGGCTATACCAATCAATATACATTTAAATTTGGAGGAAGATCCATTAAGTTATTGCCACTAGCTCCGGAGCAAGTTGTTCAAGATGAAGCCACACGGAAGGAGAATAAAATAAAAAACAGCATGTTCATGTCAAATAAGGAATTATGGAAGTCAATCCTTAGTGGAGATCCGATGGTGCTTATTCTATTCCGAGATTAAGTTGAAGAGTTAGGGGTGATACCCCTGGAGATTTCTAGCTTGCTAGAGGAATATCAAGATGTCTTTCCGGAAGAACTACCCTAAGGACTACCTCCAATCCAAGGAATTGAACACCACATTGACCTTCAACCGGGAGCTATCCTTCCAAATCATCCCTCTTATCGACTTAATCCCGAGGAGGCCAAGGAATTACAAAAACAAGTCCAAGAGCTTCTTGAAAAGGGGCATATCCGTGAGTCAATGAGTCCTTGTTCGGTGCCAACACTTTTAGTACCAAAGAAGGATGGAAGTTTCCGAATGTGTATAGATAGCCGAGCCATCAACCAAATTACCATCAAGTACCTGTTTCCTATTCCTCGGTTAGAAGACCTCTTGGATGAGCTAAGTGGGGCTTCTTGTTTTTCGAAGGTGGACTTAAAGAGTGGTTACCATCAAATCCGAATGAAAGAAGGAGATGAGTGGAAGACGACCTTCAAAACCAAGTATGGACTCTATGAGTAGATGGTCATGTCATTCGTACTCTCTAATGCACCAAGCACCTTCATGATGCTCATGCATTTTGTACTCAAAGACTTCCTTGGAGCATTTGTGGTGGTGTACTTTGACGATATTTTGGTGTATAGCCAAAATCTTTCCCATCACCGAGAACATTTAAGGTTGTTATTTGACAAGCTCCTAGAGTTCAAGCTTTATGGCCACTTGAAGAAATGTTCATTTGCGCAAGGGAAGGTGCACTTTTTGGGGTTCATCATATCTAGTCAAGGGATGGAAGTAGATGGAGCCAAGGTAGAAGCAATTCGGGAATGGCCAATACCCAAAAAACATCACGGAAGTTAGAAGTTTCCATGGACTTGCATCTTTCTACCGTAGATTCATTAAAGGGTTTAGCTCCATCGTAGCCCCCTTGACCGATTGCACCAAGAAAGGGAAAGAGTTTGATTGGACAAAAGGTTGTCAAGAGAGTTTTGAGCTCATCAAGCAAAGATTGTGTAATGCCCCGATACTTAGCCTCCCGGACTTTAACAAGGTATTCGAGATAGAATGTGATGCATCCGGAGTGGGAATTGGAGCCATCCTCATGCAAGAAGGGAAGCCCCCAGCATTTTTTAGTGAGAAGTTACAAGGAGCTATTCTTAACTATTCTACTTACGACAAGGAATTTTACGCGGTCATAAGGGCACTCGAGGTATGGCAACATTACCTTCTTTCTAAGGAGTTCATCTGATGAGAACCACCGGTATATCAAACCCGAGACCCTTCAACAATGCGGAAAAAGACACCTGGATCGCCTTTGAATCAAGTACGAGGAACTTGACCCCAATCAAACCTTGCCGACGGAACCTAAGTTATCAAACAAGGAGCTTGACCCAGACCAAACTTGTCGGTAAGAACCAAAGCTATCAAATTTGATCTATCAAGAATTAACTTGATGAAGATCGAGTTCTTCGCAAAGAACCAAAGAGAAAATCTCTCCAAAACACTCAAGGTGAATTAATCATAAAAGTTATCCCCTATTACAATAGCTTCAATGCCTTTAACTTTCTAAACTAACAACAAGTAAATTAGGAAATAGAAAGTAATTAGGAAACTTAATAAAATAAAAAGAAAGAATTTTCGGAATTGTTGCAAGGCACTTCTGTTTTGGTAAGTTGTGTATTTTGCTAGGCAAACGACGTCCGATTTTTATGATCCAACCCATTCCAAAAATTTCTTGAAAGCAGCTACAACTTTGATGAAGAAAATAATTTAAAATAACTTTGGGAAGATTGCCGAATCTGCCAATATATTCTTGTTGGTCAAGTAAAAGTTTGATTTAAGGAAAGTTGCATGTACTTTCCCATTTCCTTTGTCCATTCAATATCTTTTATTGGCTTGGGCTCTTGGGCTTGTGTGCTTGACCACCTTGTATGATGTCAATATCTTCTTCAACACTTAACATAATAAGCATTTTATTCTGATGTTGAATAGATTCTTTCATTTCGATTTCTTCCACTAAACAACATAGCGCTTCATGCATTTTCTTTGTTCTTGACCTTGTCATTGGGCCTCTAATTCCTTGCAATTGGTCTTTCTTCTTGGGATTGATTTGTGTCATCACTTGATCCGCATCATCATCATTCACTCGGATCACCAAGCATTAAGACATATCAAGAGCCAAGGAAAGCTGAAACAGAGACATGTCAAATGGGTAGAGTTCCTTGAAAGGTTTCCTTACATCATCAAGTACAAAAAGGGAGAAACAAACGTGGTAGCCGATGCCTTATCAAGGAGGTATGTTTTATTATCCGAACTATCTACGAGATTTTTAGGGTTTGAATGGGTGAAGGAAGCCTACAAAGGAGATCTAGACTTCGGGAAATGGTTTGACGTAGCTCAAAAAAGGTGGATTGCGGGTATTATATCATGGAAGGCTTCTTGTTCAAAGGAGGAAAATTATGCAAACCTAAGGGAAGCATTCGGGAATCACTTGTTAAGGAAGCACATAGTGGCGGTTTGGCTACCCATTTTGAAGAAAAGAAGACTTTGGAGGTTCTAAAGGAACATTTTTTTTTGCCACACTTATTCTGGGATGTGCACAACGAGTTGGAAAGGTGCATTACTTGCAAGAAATCCAAAAGCTGATTACTTCCCCACGGATTATACATGCCGTTACCCGTACCTAATCACCATTGGACGGACGTTAGTATGGACTTCGTACTCGGCCTTCCTCGAACATCAAGATCAAAGGATTCGATAATGGTGGTAGTGGATCGGTTTTCTAAGATGGTACATTTCATAGCTTGTGCCAAAACTAATGACGCATCCCATATAGTCGAGCTATACTTCAAGGAAGTGGTAAGATTGCATGGAGTTCCAAAAACCATCGTCTCAGATCGAGATACGAAATTTTTAAGTTCTTTTTGGAAGACTTTATGGCGAAGGGTCGGGACGAAACTACTTTTTAGTACCGCCTTCCATCCTCAAACCGATGAGCAAACGAAGGTGGTTAATCGTACTTTGGGTGGACTACTAAGAAGCATTGTAAGTAAGAAGCTAACCGATTGGGATCTACAACTACCGTACGTGGAATTCGCTTACAACCGAAGCATACATAGCACGACTAAATTCAGCCCCTTTGAGGTAGTGTATGGATTCAACCCTCTCACTCCACTCGATCTTTTACCGATTCCTTCCTCCAAAATCGTCAATCCCAGAGGGGCAAAGAAGGCAAAGTTAGTAAAGCGAATCCATGAACAGGTAACCGAGTCCATTAAAAGGGCTAATGAAACTTATGCAAAGTATGCAAACCGTGGGCGAAAAGAGGTGCTCTTTAAGGTTCGACTTGGTGTGGCTACATTTAAGGAAGGAAAGTACCCCGAATCAACGGGGCTCCAAGTTAGCCCCTAGAGCCGATGGACCGTTTAAAATTCTAGAGAAAGTTAACCCCAACGCATACAAACTCGAACTTCCCAGAGAGTATGGAGTTTCGGCCACGTTCAATGTTCAAGAATTAACTCCATACATCCAAGATGACCAAGATGAAGACGAGCCACCACAGGATTTGAGGTCAAAGCCTAAAGTACCCCGGGAGGATGACATGCCACGGGATGACACTATCCGATCCATCCCTCAAGGAGCTATCACCCGAGCTCGCGCTCGGGAATTTTCTAACAAATTTCTTCTTTTTGCAGGAGAAGAATTATCTAACTTCAAGATACCACCGCCTTTGGAACACGACATACAAAAAACATTTCATTCAATTACTTGGAAGGACGATAATAACGGTTCGGGAAACACCTCACCAACTCACATCAAAACCATGATGGAACCCGAGGAACCTCATCCAAGAGATTAATACTACAAGGAGCAAGGAATAAAGGAGAAGCAACGTGGAATTTCTTTCGTTTCATTGGTTTTTAATTTTCATTTCCTGACTACTACAATCTCACGTGGAATTGCATGGCATGCATGAGGAGTTAATCACTCTCAATCACCGATTTTGGTAGGGCATTTTGGTCACAATTTTGAAACCATAATCAGCTATGGAGGAGCTTGGACGTGGAGGCTTTTGATTGGTCCATTTCATATAAACTTGGATCACCATCTTGGCAACCCTCGGCCACCCGATTCCATTGTGTTTCTTTGATTCAATTTTGTGTTTGTTCGTATTTTCTTTATTTAATCTCTCGTACCAGCCATGTAATTTTTGAGATTTGAATTGAATAAGAGATTAATTTCTTTTTCAATTGGAGTTTCTTCCTTTGGTGTTTTCGAACAACCAAAGATTCGGTCTCCGATTCACCTTGAATAGGCCACCGAAAGACAATCCGGAGTTGATCAAATTTTTGAGCTAATTCGATTAATCCTTGCCTCAATTTTCCAACCTTCTTCAAGGATTTCAAGAGAAGTTGAGGGTCATTCAGCTCATCATCCATCCCTTGTTGATTTTACAATCAAATATCCACCAAAACCCTAATTCGTTCCCTAACAAAGTCACCTCCCTATCCGAATTCATATCTTCCAATCCCTCCATCCAATTCCTCTCAATTTTGGAAGATCCCACATTCATCCCCCAAGAATCCTTCAAATATCCAGATAAAAACTCACTCTCAAACACGAGATTTGATCCCATTTCAGCCACCAATCATCATCCCGGAAATTCCAGAGTCACCTACCTTACCAATTCCATAACTCCCGCTTCCACCTTCCATTACCTCTAAAGATCTCATCAAAATATCAGATTGAAACTCGCTCTCAAACGAGTGATCTGATTCGAACATTCTCCTATCAATTTTTCAAAAAATTCTGGGATTCTCTAGGATTTTCACCTCTCTCGGCTTGGCCCATCTTCACACATAACCTAAAGCGTGTCAAAAGGTGATGAGGACATCACGAAGAGCAAAGGAAAAGAATTAAATGTAACCGGAGCAAGCATGGACGGAAAGATGACAGAAGATCGAGCAAAGAAGTTCGGTGAAAAACTAAACATATATATCCAAGAACTTCTCAATTGTGACGGCGTTATTGTTCCCGACAATATCAAAGTTAAATGCATGACATGCATTCAAGTGCACATGGGACAAGATGACATTATTATAGATTAGCTATTATCTACTTATCATCTATGTTGCATGTCATATAAAAAGTAGGTGAAAAGTAGGTAGAAAAGTTGGTAAGAAAGTGGGTGAGAAAGTGGTTGATGTTGGAAGAAGAGAAATTAGGTGAGAAATGAGTCCTATAAATATGTACTAGATTTATCATTTGAGGGGAACTTGAGTTTTGTGAATCATATTGTGAGAGACTTCTCCTTTTCAACTTGTTGTTCGGTCTTTCATTGCAAGTCCAGCAACGTCGTTTCTGACTTATCAAACGGAATCCCTTCGTTTGTGGCGTCTTTCCTATCCAAGGTTCCTAGTCGCGTTATTGTTTCGGGTCTTAAGCTCTTTCTAAGCTAAGGTTCAAACGTCCGTCGACTTCGGGTCAAGGTTCCATTTCTATCTTTATTTTCTTTTATATTCCGCATTCGATCACTGATCAATCTATATCAGTTAAGATCATATCAAAAGGCGTGCAACATAGTGGTTTGGGCTTAAATCTTTATGCATATAGCTTATGGCCTTGGGCTTTGGCTAAGGGCCTCGCACTTTAGGCTTATGGATTGGAGATTTTACCTTAAGGCTTTCTGCTTAGTTCTTAGGACTTTGGAGATTAAGCTTCGTGCGTTAGGCTTTAGGCTTCTGGTAAAGAGCTTTGGGCTTTCAGCTTAGGGCTTTGGGATTCAGACTAAAGGCTTAGGGTTATGGCATAAGAGTTACGACTTCGAGCTTAGGGCTTAGGGCTTAGGGATTACGGCTTATTGACTTACGGCTTAGGAATTCAGGTATTGGACTGACTTTAAACCTTTGGGCATTGGCTTAGGGGTTTGGGCTAAGGTCTTAAGGCTTAGGGTTTTGGGCTTAAGGGGTTTTAGGCTTTGGTCTTTTTGTGATTTGGGCATTCTACTTTGGGCTTTGGGTTTGGGGTTTCGTGCTTAATTTTTAGGCCTTTTGCTTGGGGCTTAGGGCTTATAGGAGCTAGAGCTTAAGATATTTGGCATAGGGCGTACAACTTAGTATATAGTGCTTAGGGCTTAGGCCTTAGGGGTTGTGGCTTCAAGGTTTAGGCTTAAGGCTTTGGCTTTGGTGCTTTGTTATTTGAGCTTAGGGCGTTGGGGGTAGGGTTTAGGGCTTATGACTTAGTGCTTAGGGTCAGGGCTTTAGGCTTTGTGCGTTAAGTTTTGGGCTTCGGGCATAGTGGTCAGGGCTTAAGGCCTAGGTCTTAGGGCTTAGGGTTAGTAGTTAGGGCTTATGGCTAGGGTTCAGAGTTTAGGGCTTTTTTCTGTGGGCTTTGTGATTAAGGCTAAGGCTCATAGATTATGGCTGCCTTTGGGAATTTGGCTAAAGGCGTGCGACATAGTGGTTTGGGCTTAAATCTTTATGCATATAGCTTATGGCCTTGGGATTTGGCTAAGGGCCTCGCACGTTAGGCTTATGGAATGGAGATTTAAGTTTAAGGGTCTGCTTAGTTCTTAGGACTTTGGAGATTAAGCTTCATGCGTTAGGCTTTGGGGTTTTGGCACAGAGCTTTGGGCTTTCAGATTAGGGCTTTGGGATTCAGACTAAAGGCTTAGGGCATATGGCATAAGAGTTACGACTTTGAGCTTATGGCTTAGGGATTACGGCTTATTGGCTTACGGCTTAGGAATTCGGGTTTTGGACTGACTTTAAACCTTTGGGCATTGGCTTAGGGGTTTGGGCTAGGTCTTAAGGCTTAGGGTTTTGCGCTTAGGGGGTTTAGGCTTAGCTGTTTTTGTGTTTTGGGCATTCTACTTTGGGCTTTGGGCTTTGGGCTTTGGGTTTGAGGTTTCGTGCTTAATTTTTAGGCTTTTTGGCTTGGCTTAGGGCTTATAGGAGTTAGGGCTTAAGATATTTGGCATAGGGCGTACAACTTAGTATGTAGTTCTTAGGGCTTAGGCCTTAGGGGTTGTGGGTTCAAGCTTTAGGCTTAAGGATCAGGCCTTGGAGCTTTGTGATTTGAGCTTAGGGCATTGGGGGTAGGGTTTAGTGCTTAGGGTCAGGGCTTTAGGCTTTGTACGTTACGTTTTGGGCTTCGGGCATAGGGCTTAATGCTTAAGGCCTAGGTCTTAGGGCTTAGGGTTAGTCGTTAGGGCTTATGGCTCGGGTTTAGAGTTTAGGGCTTTTTACTGTGGGCTTTGGGATTAAGGCTTAAGGCTCATGGATTATGGCTCATGCCTTTGGGCATTGGGTTAAAGGCGTGCGACATTGTGGTTTGGGCTTAAATCTTTATGCATATAGCTTATGGCCTTGGGCTTTGGCTAAGGGCCTCGCACTTTGGGCTTATGGATTAGAGATTTAAGCTTAAGGCTTTCTGCGTAGTTCTTAGGACTTTGGAGATTAAGCTTCGTGGTTTAGGCTTTGGGCTTTTGGTATAGAGCTTTGGCTTTCAGCTTAGGGCTTTGGGATTCAGACTAAAGGCATAGGGCTTATTGTATAAGAGTTACGACTTTGAGCTTAGGGATTAGGGCTTAGGGATTACGACTTATTGGCTTACTGCTTAGGAATTCGGGTTTTGGGCTGACTTTAAACCTTTGGGCATTGGCTTAGGGGTTTGGGCTTAGGTCTTTAGGCTTAGGGTTTTGGGCTTATGGGGGTTTAGGCTTAGGTCTTTTTGGGTTTTGGGCATTCTACTTTGGGCTTTGGGCTTTGGGTTTGGGGTTTGTGCTTAATTTTTAGGCTTTTTGGCTTGGGGCTTAGGGCTTATAGGAGTTAGGGCTTAAGATATTTGGGATGGGGTATACAACTTCGTATAGAGTGCTCAGGGCTTAGGCCTTAGGGGTTGTGGCTTCAAGCTTTAGGCTTAAGGCTTAGGCCTTGGAGCTTTGTGATTTGAGCTTAGGGCGTTGGGGTAGGGTTTAGGGCTTGTAATTTAGTGCTTAAGGTCAGGGCTTTAGGCTTTGTGCGTTAAGTTTTAGGCTTCGGGCATAGGGCTCAGGGCTTAAGGCCTAAGTCTTAGGGCTTAGGGTTAGTAGTTAGGGCTTATGACTAGGGTTTAGAATTTAGGGCTTTTTCTGTGGGCTTTGGGATTAAGGCTTAAGGCTCATGGATTATGGCTCATGCCTTTGGGCATTGGGTTAAAGGCGTGCGACATAGTGGTTTGGGCTTAAATCTTTATGCATATAGCTTATGGCCTTGGGCTTTGGCTAAGGGCCTCGCACTTTAGGCTTATGGATTGGAGATTTAAGCTTAAGGCTTTCTGCTTAGTTCTTAGGACTTTGCAGATTAAGGTTCGTGCGTTAGGCTTTGGGGTTTTGGTATAGACCTTCGGGAATTTGGATTCCGACTAAAGGCGTCGGGCTTATGGCATAAGAGTTTGACTTTGAGCTAAAGGCTTAGGGCTTAGGGATTACGGCTTAGGAATTCACGTTTTGGACTGACTTTAAACATTTGGGCATTGGCTTAGGGGTTTGGTCTTTTTGTGTTTTGGGCATTCTACTTTGGGCTTTGGGCTTTGGGTTTGGGGTGCTTAATTTTTAGGCCTTTTGGCTTGGGGCTTAGGGCTTAGAGGAGTTAGGGCTTAAGATATTTGGGATAGGGCGTACAACTTCATATATAGTGCTTACGGCTTAGGCCTTAGGGGTTGTGGCTTCAAGCTTTGGGCTTAAGGCTTATGCCTTGGAGCTTTGTGATTTGAGTTTACGACGTTTGGGGTAGGGTTGAGGGCTTATGATTTAGTGCTTAGGGTCAGGGCTTTAGGCTTTGTGCGTTAAGTTTTTGGCTTCAGGCATAGGGCTCAGGGCTTAAGGCCCAAGTCTTAAAGCTTAGGGTTAGTCGTTAGGGCTTATGGCTAGAGTTTAGAGTTTAGGGCTTTTTGCTGTGGGCTTTGGGATTAAGGCTTAAGGCTCTTGGATTATGGCTCATGCCTTTGGGCATTGGGCTAAAGGGCGTGCGACATAGTTGTTTGGGCTTAAATCTTTATGCATATAGCTTAATTGGGCTTTGGCTAAGGGCCTCACACTTTGGGCTTATGGATTAGAGATTTAAGCTTAAGGCTTTATGCTTATTCTTATGACTTTGGAGATTAAGCTTCGTGCTTTAGGCTTTAGGCTTTTGGTATAAAGCTTTGAGCTTTCAGTTTAGGGCTTTGGGATTCACACTAAAGGCTTAGGGTTATGCCATAAGAGTTACGACTTTGAGCTTAGGGCTTAGGGATTATGGCTTATTGGCTTACGGCTTAGGAATTCGGGTTTTGGACTGACTTTAAACCTTTGGGCATTAGCTTAGGGGTTTGGGCTTAGGTCTTAAGGCTTAAGGTTTTGGGCTTATGGGGGTTTAGGCTTAGGTCTTTTTGGGTTTTGGGCATTCTACTTTGGGCTTTGGGCTTTGGGTTTGGGGTTTTGTGCTTAATTTTTAGGGCTTTTGGCTTGGGGCTTAGGGCTTATAGGAGTTAGGGCGTAAGATATTTGGGATGGGGTGTACAACTTCGTATATAGTGCTTAGGGCTTAGGCCTTAGGGGTTGTGGCTTCAAGCTTTTGGGCTTAAGGCTTAGGCCTTGGAGCTTTGTGATTTGAGCTTAGGGCGTTCGGGGTAGGGTTTAGGGCTTATAATTTAGTGCTTAGGGTCAGGGGTTTAGGCTTTGTGCGTTGAGTTTTAGGCTTCGGGCATAGGGCTCAGGGCTTAGGGTTAGTCGTTAGGGCTTATGGCTAGGGTTTAGAGTTTAGGGCTTTTTCTGTGGGCTTTGGGATTAAGGCCTAAGGCTCATGGATTATGGCTCATGCCTTTGGGCATTGTGATAAAGGCGTGCGACATAGTGGTTTGGGCTTACATCTTTATGTATATAGCTTATGGCCTTGTGACACGGAATGAAGGGGATTTAGATTTAAGAAGTGGGAGAATCGGGTTAAGTTAAATGGTAAAACGATAATCTGATAATTCTATAATTGGGACTGCAATTCGGACAGCGATAACTCGGCGATGGGATCGAATTTATGGCTGAAATTTTGAGTGGAACTCTGAAATGAAGATTGGTGATAGCCCTCCAAAAATGAAATATATCACGTGGATGGATCGGTCGAAAAGTAATGGAACAGTAACGGCGGTCAGCGGTGGCCAGAAATTGACAACCGGCGGAAGAATTGAAATATCAAATGAAATTGATGATGGAAGAAGGAGCTTATGGACTTCAAGCTCATCACCCTATGACCTTGAGAAGGTTGGAGACTTTGAAGCAAAAAGAATTCTCCAGTTCGGAGGGAGAAAACTTGAAGAGAACCCCACGGTGGCCGGAGAACTTCCAGCTGCCGGCTGAAAGTGGAAAAAGCCTGAGAAGGGAGAGCTAACAAGCTACTTAATTTCAAATTCCAAATTATCTTTACGATCAAGCAATGAGGGAGGTTTTATCTACTGAGAAGAGTGGGGAAAAGGGAGGGAAAATTGAGGGCCAAAGGCATGGAACTTGCATGCTGGAAATTAAAATAAAGGAGGAAAAATTGGACCAATGAGATTGCAAGAATGTGAAATCTACGTGATCTTGAATCTCCTCAACCAATTTCCCTTCTTCCTTGGCCCAAAATACCCTTATCTTAGCTGAAAATACCTCATGCAAAACCTCATGCAAACATGCAAAAATAAACAAAATAAAACCTAGCCGAGAAACCCTCTCGGGTTCTCCAAATATCCAACAAACAATTCACGTAAAAATTAAGCTAAAAATGCAATAAAATTCCTTCAATCCATGTAAATGCTGGAGAAGTTGAGTCGTGGAACCCTTGATCACTTTTGCATGGAACTCTAACTCGCCATGCAACGTGGTACTTCAATCGGGTTCGGGTTTGATTTCGGAGCTCTCGGTTTTTTGTTGCAAATCCTCCTTTTCTCCACGCCAATTTATCATGTGTTTTGGCCTTGTTTGATCCTCCAAAGTTGGCTTAGAAATGTATAATTCTTTAATTAGTTTTTCTGTAAAATTAACAAACATATTAGAAAAATTCCGAGCTCGGGCTCGGGTGATTGCTCTGCTTGGCATGCCAATCCGTGACATGTCATCCTCCCTAGGTTCTTGAGGATTTGACCTCAAATCCAGCAAAAAGTCATCTGCATCTTGTTCATCCTTATCAAATCCGGCAAAGGGAGCAAGATCTTGAACATTAAATGTGGCTGAAACTCCGTAATCTCCCGGTAACTCAAGTTTGTATGCGTTTGGATTGATTTTTTCGACAATTTTGAAAGGACCGTCGGCTCTTGGTGATAGCTTTGAAGCTCTTTGATTCGGAAATCTTTATTTTCGCAAGTGTAACCACACGAGATCCCCCAATTTGAAATTAATTTCCTTCCTACCTCGGTTTGCATACTTAGCATAATTCTCATTAGCCCTTTAGATAGATTTACTAACCTTCTCGTGCAGTTTTTTTATAATCTCGGCTTTCTTAGCACCATCCGGATTGCTGATTTCCTTAGATAGAATAGGCAACAAATCAAGAGGAGTGAGGGGGTTAAAACCATACACCACCTCAAAAGGGCTTGTCTGGGTAGCACTATCAATGCTACGGTTGTATGCAAACTCAATATAAGGGAGTTGAAAGTCTCAATCCGAGAGTTTCTTATTTACCACGCTCCTTAGCAAAGTTCCCAACGTTCGGTTCACAACTTTCGTTTGTCCATCGGTTTGTGGATGGAAGGAGGTGCTGAAAAGTAGTTTAGTTCCAAACCTTCTCCAAAGAGTCTTCCAAAAAGCGCTTAGAAATTTCGTATCTCGGTCCGAAACAATAGTCTTCGGTATCCCATGCAAACGAACCACTTCTATGAAATGAATCTCGGCCACATGTGGTGCATCATTGGGTTTGGAGCAAGCTAAGAAGTGAGCCATCTTGGAGAACCGATCTACTACAACCATGATAAAGTCTTTGGACCTGCAAGTTTGAGGAAGACCGAGTATGAAATCCATACTAACCTCCATCCAAGGATGACTTGGCACGGGAAGTGGGAGATACAAGCCTTGAGGAAGCAATCGGCTCTTGGCTTTCTTACATATAATGCACTTTTCTATAATTCGATGTATATCCTGAAATAAGTGTGGCCAATAGAAATGCTCTTTAAGAGCCTCTAAAGTTTTTTTCTCTCCAAAATGGCTAGCCAACCCTCCACCATGAGCTTCTTTGATAAGGGCCACCTTGTTGATACTCAACTCATACCACTTGCTGAAATCTTGGTCATCTTTATATGCTTCCTTAATCCATTCAAAACCAAGGAATTTAGTGGATAATTCGGTTAGAAGGACATACCTCCTCGATAGTGCATCGGCGACCACGTTTACTTCACCCTTCTTGTATTTGATTATGTATGGATATCTTCAAGAAACTCCACCCATTTGACATGCCTTCTATTTAGCTTGCCTTGGCTTTTAATGTGCCTAAGAGCTTGATGATCCGAGTGAATAATAAATTCTTTAGATAACAAATATTGTTGCCATACCTCGAGTGCTCAAATTACCACATAGAACTCTTTGTCATAGGTCGAATAATTCAGGGTAGCTCCCTTGAGTTTCTCACTAAAATATGCAAGTGGTCTTCCTTCTTGCATAAGGACAACACCTATCCTGACTTCGGAAGCATCACATTCCATTTCAAACACTTTGTTGAAATCGGGAAGGCCTAGCACGGGTGCATTGCAAAGCTTGTGCTAAATGAGTTCAAAACTCTCTTGACAATTAGGTGTTCATTCGAAATATCTTCCCTTCTTAGTGCAATCCGTCAAAGGAGCCACAATGGAACTAAAACCTTGAATGAATCGCCGGTAAAAAGATGCTAACCCGTGGAAGCTTCGGACATCCGAGACACACCTTGGAACGGGCCAATCCCGAATAGCTTCCACCTTGATTTCATCTACTTCCATTCCCTCCTTGGATATAATAAATCCCAAGAACTGAATTCTTGGTTGCACAAAAGAGCATTTCTTCAAGTTGCCAAAAAGCTTAAAATCTCAGAGTTTATCAAATAACAATTTAAGGTGTTCTCGGTGACTATGCATGTCAAGGCCATAAATCAATATATCATCGAAATAAACCACCACAAATTTTCCCAAGAATTCTTTAAATACGTGATGCATAAGCCTCATAAAAGTACTAGGGACATTAGATAGCCCAAAAGGCATTACTAACCATTCGTAGAGGCCGTACTTTGTTTTAAATGCCGTTTTCCATTCGTCTCCTTCCTTCATACGGATTTGGTGATAACCACTCTTTAGATCCACTTTTGAAAAACAAGAAGCTCCGCTAAGTTCATCTAACATGTCCTCAAGCTAGGAATTCGGGTTTTGGACTGACTTTAAACCTTTGGGCATTGGATGAAATTGGCTTAGGTCTTTTTGTGTTTTGGGCATTCTACTTTGGGCTTTGGGCTTTGGGTTTAAGGTTTTGTGCTTAGTNGATATTTAATAGTGATTTGGTTGATGGCTCGGCTGTCAACACACATTCAAAAACTTCCATCCTTCTTTGGGACCAATAAAGTGGGTACGAAACAAGGACTTAATGATTCCCAGATATGCCCTTTATCGAGAAGTTCTTGAACTTGTTGATGTAACTCCTTAGCCTCCTCGGGATTCAACCTATAAGAAGGCCAGTTTGGGAGAGTTGCTCCCGGTTGCAAATCTATTTGATGTTCGATACCCCAGAGTGGTGGTAGACCGAGTGGTAAGTCTTCCGGGAATACATCTTGATACTCCTCAAGGAGTTCTCGGATCTCTTGAGGAATTTCTCTCATTTCTTCAATTCTTTCTCGGAATAATATAAGTATCATCGGATTTCCTGCCAAAATAGTTCTCAATAACTCTTTCTTATTCATAAACAAATTAGTTTTGGCCAAGTTCTTCACCTTCTCAAGTTCATCCTTGGCCACTTGATCCGGTTCAAGAGGAACTAATTTAATAGATCGTCCATTAAATTTGAATGAGTGTTGATTTGTGAATCCATTATGCATAACCCTCCGATCGTATTGCCATGGTCTCCCGAGTAATACATGGCTTGCACTCATTGGAACAACATCACACATCACCTTATCTTTATACTTCCCAATAGAAAAATCAATGCACACTTGCTCGGTAACCTTGAGGTCTTCCTTATCATTTATCCAACGCAATTTATAAGGCTTCGGATGTAAACTAGTTTTCAACTTCAATTTAACAACTAAATCCCGAGATGCTACGTTAGTGCAACTACCACCATCAATAATAAGTGAACATACCTTTTCTTCGATCAAACACCTACTATGGAAGATATTTTCTCGTTGGAGTTCCTCTTGTTGAATTTGAGTAGTAAGTACTCTTCGGATAACCATTAACAAGGGAGTTTCTTCATCTTCGGTTTCCAAGTTTGGTTGTTGGTTGAAACCACTTCTCAAAGCCATCCTTCAAACTTAATATCACACAAAAACAGAGGCAAAGAGGAAAGTGAGGAGGGATTTATGGCTCTGATACCAAATGACACGGAATGAAGGGGGTTTAGATTTAGGAAGTGAGAGAATTGGGTTAGCTTAAATGGAAAACGATAATCCGATAATTCCATAATCGGGACTGGAATTTGTACGGCGATAACTCGACGATGGGATCGAGTTTATGGCTGACATTTTGAGTGGAACTCTGAAATGAAGATAGGTGATAGCCCTCCAAAAATGAAATATATCACGTGGATGGATCGGTCGAAAAGTAATGGAACAGTAACGGCGGTCAGCGGTGGCCGGAAATTGACAACCGGCGGAAGAATTGAAATATCAAATGAAATCGACGATGGAAGAAGGAGCTTATGGACTTCAAGCTCACCCTATGACCTTGAGGAAGGCTGGAGACTTTGAAGCAAGAAGAATTCTGGAGCTCGGAAGGAGAAAACTCGAAGAGAACCCACAGTGGCCGGAGAACTTCCGGCTGCCAGCTGAAAGTGGAAAATGCCCGAGAAGGGAGAGCTAAAAAGCTACTTAATTTCAAGTTCTAAATTATCCTTCCAATCACGCAATGGGAAAGGTTTTATCTGCTGAGAAAAGTGGGGAAAAGGGAGAGAAAATTGAGGGCCAAAGGCATGCAACTTGCATGCTGGAAATTGAAATAAAGGAGAGAATATCTCATGCAAAACCCCATGCAAGCATGCAAAAATAAACAAAATAAAACCTAGCTGAGAAACCCTCTCGGGTTCTCCAAACATCCAACATAAAATTCACGTAAAAATTAAGCTAAAAATGCAATAAAATTCCTTCAATCCATGTAAATGCTGGAGAGTTGAGTCTGGAACCCTTGATCACTTTTGCATGGGACTCCAACTTGCCATGCAACGTGGTACTTTAATCGGGTTCGGGTTCGGGCTTGATTCCGGAGTTCTCGGTTTTTGGTTGCAAATAATCCTTTTCTTCACGCAAATTTATCATGTCTTTTGGCCTTGTTTGATCCTCCAAAGTAAGCTTAGAAATATATAATTCTTTAATTAATTTTCCTGCAATATTAAAAAACATATTAGAAAAATTCTGAGTTCGGGCTCTGGTGATTTCTCCGCTTGGCATGCAAATCCGTGGCATGTCACCTTAGTATATAGTGCTTAAGATATTTGGCTTGGGGCTTTGTGATTTGAGCTTAGGGCGTTGGGGGTAGTGTTGAGGGCTTATGGTTTAGTGCTTAGGGTCAGGGCTTTAGCCTTTGTACGTTAAGTTTTGGGCTTTGGGCATAGGGCTCAGGGCTTAAGGCCTAGGTCTTAGAGCTTAGGGTTAGTCTTTGGGCTTATGGCTAGAGTTTGAGTTTAGGGCTTTGTGCTGTGGGCTTTAGGATTAAGGCTTAAGGATTATGGCTCATGCCTTTGGGCATTGGGCTAAAGGCGTGCGACATAGTGGTTTGGGCTTAAATCTTTATGCATATAGCTTATGGCCTTGGGCTTTGGCTAAGGGCCTTGCACTTTAGGCTTATGGATTGGAGATTTAAGCTTAAGGCTTTCTGCTTAGTTCTTAGCACTTTGGAGATTAAGCTTCGTGCTTTAGGCTTTGGGCTTTTGGTATAGAGCTTAGGGCTTTGAGATTCAGACTAAAGGCTTAGGGCTTATGGCATAAGAGTTATGACTTTGAGCTCATGGCTTTGGGCTTAGGGATTAGGACTAATTGGCTTACGACTTAGGAATTCGGGTTTTGGACTGACTTCAAACCTTTGGGCATTGGCTTAGGGGTTTGGGCTTAGGTCTTAAGGCTTAGGGTTTTGGGCTTAAGCGGGTTTAGGCATAGATCTTTTTGTGTTTTGGGCATTCTACTTTGGGCTTTGGGCTTTGGGTTTGGGGTTCTGTGCCTAATTTTTAGGCCTTTTGGCTTTGGGCTTAGGGCTTCGGAGTTAGGGCTCAAGATTTTTGGCATATGGCGTACAACTTAGTATATAGTGCTTAGGGCTTAGGCCTTAGGGGTTATGGGTTCAAGCTTTAGCCTTGGAGCTTTGTGATTTGAGCTTACGGCGTTGGAGGTAGGGTTAAGGGCTTATGATTTAGTGCTTAGGGTCAGGGCTTTAGGCTTTGTGCGTTAAGTTTAGGGCTCTGGGATTCAGGCCTTGTCTTAGAGCTTAGGGTTAGTCGTTAGGGCTTATGGCTAGGGTTTAGAGTTTAGGGATTTTTGCTGTGGGCTTTGGGATTAAGGCTTAAGGCTCATGGGTTATGGCTCATGGATTATGGCTCATGCCTTTGGGCATTGGGCTAAAGGCGTGCGACATAGCGGTTTGGGCTTAAATCTTTATGCATATAGTTTATGGCCTTGGGATTTGGCTAAGGGCCTCGCACTTGAGGCTTATGGATTGGAGATTTAAGCTTAAGGCTTTCTTCTTAGTTCTTAGTACTTTGGAGATTAAGCTTCGTGCTTTAGGTTTTGGGCTTTTGGTATAGAGCTTTGGGCTTTCAGCTTAGGGCTTTGGGATTCAGACTAAAGGCTTACGGCTTATTGAATAAGAGTTACGACTTTGAACTTAGGGCTTAGGGCTTAGGGATTACAGCTAATTGGCTTACGACTTAGGAATTCGGGTTTTGGACTGACTTTAAACCTTTGGGCATTGGATGAAATTGGCTTACAGCTAATTGGCATAGATCTTTTTGTGTTTTGGGCATTCTACTTTGGGCTTTGGGCTTTGGGTTTAAGGTTTTGTGCTTAGTTTTTAGGCCTTTTGGCTTGGGGCTTAGGGCTTCGGAGTTAGGGCTCAAGATTTTTGGC
This sequence comes from Begonia fuchsioides, assembly GCA_003255005.1. Lineage (NCBI taxonomy): Eukaryota > Viridiplantae > Streptophyta > Magnoliopsida > Cucurbitales > Begoniaceae > Begonia > Begonia fuchsioides. The sequence goes on along the minus strand of QAOC01035373.1, from coordinate 24,046 downwards.
ATATGGCGTACAACTTTGTTAGTATATAGGGCTTAGGGCTTAAGCCTTAGGGGTTATGGCTTCAAGCTTTAGGCTTATGGCTAAGCCTTGGAGCTTTGTGATTTGAGCTTAGGGCGTTGGGGGTAGGGTTTAGGGCTTATGATTTAGTGCTTAGGGTCAGGGCTTTAGGCTTTGTGCGTTAAGTTTAGGGCTCAGGGCTTAAGGCCTTGTCTTAGAGCTTAGGGTTAGTCTTTAGGGCTTATGGCTAGGGTTTAGAGTTTGGGGCTTTTTGCTGTGGGCTTTGGGATTAAGGCTTAAGGCTCATGGATTATGGCTCATGCCTTGGGCATTGGGCTAAAGGCGTGCGACATAGTGGTTTGAGCTTAATTCTTTATGCATATAGCTTATAGCCTTGGGCTTTGGCTAAGGGCCTGGCACTTTAGGCTTATGGATTGGATATTTAAGCTTGAGGCTTTCAGCTTAGTTCTTAGGACTTTGAAGGTTAAGCTTCGTGCTTTAGGCTTTGGGCTTTTGGTATAGAGCTTTGTGCTTTCAGCTTAGGGCTTTGGGATTCAGACTAAAGTCTTAGGCTTATGGCATAAGAGTTACGACTTTGAACTTAGGGCTTAGGGATTACGGCTAATTGGCTTACGACTTAGGAATTCGGGTTTTGGACTGACTTTAAACCTTTGGGCATTGGCTTAGGGGTTTGGGCTTAGGTCTTAAGGCTTAGGGTTTTGGGCTTAGGGGGGGTTTAGGTTTAGATCTTTTTGTGTTTTGGGCATTCTACTTTGGGCTATGGGCTTTGGGTTTGGGGTTATGTGCTTAATTTTTAGTCCTTTTGGCTTGGGGCTTAGGGCTTCGGAGTTAGTGCTCAAGATATTTGGTATATGGCGTACAACTTTGTATATAGTGCTTAGGGATTAGGCCTTAGGGGTAGTGGCTTCAAGCTCTAGGCTTAAGCCTTAGGCCTTGGAGCTTTGTGATTTGAGTATAGGGCGTTGGGGGTAGGGTTTAGGGCTTATGATTTAGTGCTTAGGGTGTGGGCTTTAGGCTTTGTGCGTTAAGTTTTGGGCTTCGAGCATAGGGCTCAGGGCTTAAGTCCTAGGTCTTAGGGCTTAGGGTTAGTAGTTAGGGCTTATGGCTAGGGTTTAGAGTTTACGGCTTTTTGCTGTGGGCTTTGGGATTAAGGCTTAAGGCTCATGGATTATGGCTCATGCCTTTGGGCATTGGGCTAAAGGCGTGTAACATAGTGGTTTGGGCTTAAATCTTTATGCATATAGCTTATGGCCTTGGGCTTTGGCTAAGGGCCTCGCACTTTAGGCTTATGGATTGAAGATTTAAGCTTAAGGCTGTCTACTTAGTTCTTAGCGTTGGGGGTAAGGTTGTTTGGAATCAAGTAAAGAAAGTGAAGGAAATAAGGAGTATTCTGCAGCTTGGAATTCAAGTAAGTGAATCTTGCATGTCTTTGGCCTTTTGGGGACTACATCACAAAGAGTAGGATTAAGGTTGTATAATTAGAAACAAACAAAAGTGAATGTGAATTGGTTACGATTATGAATAAGTAGAATAAGAATACTCTGTTTGGGGTGTATCGCACTGTGCACCGGCCAAAGTGTTTGGGTTTTATTGGTGTTTGTTTGACATTGTTTGATGGTTGCTAGTTTTAAGTAAAGTAATGAAGTAAGTTTATGTTAAGTATACTTAGGAATTATCTTCATTTGGAGATGTTTGTTTATATTGATTCGGAGATGTTTTATGTCTGCTTTATGTTTATATTATGAATGTCACGTTGTGCATGTATGCCATTTTCATGCATCATGTCTTACGAAAAGAACAAAAATGTTTTCCATGCATGTTTACAAACGTCACCCAACCGAATGGCGAGGGTGGGATGGGAGGAACCCGTTGGTGCTAACTCTCGTTCTGAAAATCCTCAAAGTTCTATGCATGAATGTACGTAACGAATGAATGAGGTAGAACCACGAGGTGGAAAACTCAGTCACGAGGACCAAGTAGAACCACGAGGTGGAAAGCCGAGCAAGTAAATGACTGGTAGAACCACGAGGTGGAAAACCAGATCGATAAGCAAGAATAACGTAATAAAGAACAAAATGAATATGCATGTTTTACAAAACCACGCTCATGTTACGCATGTCACTTTATACGATTTCTTACTGATCCTTAAGCTCATTAGAATAAGCTTTGTGATGAGGTGATGAAAACGAAGGTGAAGAACTTGGTTTTCACCACATGATGTGATGTTGTGGAGGAGGCTTGCTCGGGCTGTGCATGCATTTAAGCGACGACCTGTGGGAATGAACGAAAAGAAAGAAGTTTTGATGTATTTTGAAAGTACTATGTTTTAAGATGTGTTTTGTGAAATGTTAATTACATATGTAAACTAACCCTATGTATGAATAAGTACATTTTGGACATGCATTTTGAATTATGGTAACAAAGAGTTTGCTATTTATTTAATGACTTCCGCTGTGCTTTCAAGAAAATGATTTATACAGATTAAAGATTTCAAGGAAAATAAAACAATTTTACCACGGCTTTTCAGTGTTTTTTTGTTTCAAAAGAAAAAAAAACAGGCTGTTACAGTTATGGTATCAGAGCCAACCGAGTTTTAAAAATGATTCTGTAGACTTCTTAACAATGCAAGCATGTGCACAGACATCCCTCACCCACTGTAAGTATGTTTGTTATGAATTGATTGATTTTTTTTTTGTTTACATGCATTATTATAGAACGTTAGGACTAGTTGAAAAATGCCTAGGATAGCAAGGTCAACAAGCGAAGGGACTAGTAGAGAGAACGAAAGCTCAATCGATAAATTGGTACATCTAGTTGGATGCCAATTTCGATACTTGGAGCAATACATAGAAAGGGATGCTCAGAGTAACGAAAGGCCATGCAACCAAAGTGAGTTTAGCTGGGAGAGGTTCAACCGCCTTCACCCACCAAATTTTAATGGACAATCAGCTGATCCAACACATGCTGAAGAGTGGATACGGAAAATGGAAGATTTACTAGAATATGCCAAGATCGAAGATAAGGACAGGGTAACATATGCGGCATTTCTGCTGGAGAGTGATGCTCGATTTTTGTGGGACACTGTTAAGGTCTGCAGGGAGATAAAGAATATGACATGGATCGAGTTTAAAGATGTGTTCAATAACAAGTATTTTAGCCGTGCAGTGCGAACAACGAAGACGGTGGAGTTTGCCAAACTACGACAGACAGGGACAGTTGGGGAGTACATAAGACAATTTGAAGCCTTATCACGATTTGCCCCGCACCTAGTAGCCAGTGATGAGCTAAAAGTTCATCAGTTTAAGCAGGGCTTAAAGATGGAAATTTACTGCGGGGTTAGAATAGCGGAATCAGAGCACACAAGTTATACCTATGTAGTAGCTAAGGCGCTGGCAATTGAGGAAGTTGAAATGAAGTTCCAACAGTAACGGGACTCTCAAAAAAGGTTTCTTAACCCGAACCAACAACAAGGTAAAGGATGGCAACTCCCCAGGGGGGTTAAGAGGCCAAGTGAGAATGTACAGGAGGGGGAGAAAGGGAAGGGGGTTCAGAGTTTTTCTCAAAGTGAACTATGCTCAAAGTGTGGAAAGAGGCACTTAGGAGAATGCATGGCTGGCACTCGGCTCTGTTTCAAATGCAAGGAACCCGGACACATAATAAGGGACTGCCCTCAAAATGCAGAAAGAGTGACTAAAGCCAAACTGAGAGTATTCGCCATGATCGAGCGAAAGGACATGGATCAACCGCAGTGGTGTCAGGTACCCTTTCAATTAACGATGTGCCTACATATGCTTTGTTTGATTTGGGTGCCACACATTCGTTTATGTCTTCTGCAGTAATGAATAAGTTGAATTGTTCACCGTTGGTAGCAAAACATTTTTATGATGTTATGTCGCCATCTGGAGAAAGATTACACTTGAATTCTGTTGTGCATGATTGTGTTGTTTTGGTAAATGAGCGAGAGTTGTATGCTGACTTCATAATAATGGATATGAAGTGGTACGAAGTTATTTTAGGAATGGACTGGTTATTTAGACATTTTGCCACCATAAATTGTCGGAATAGAGTTATTTATTTTCAACCACCAAATGAGGAAGGGTATTCCCTGCAAGCCTCAAAACGTAGTCAACAGGTACCTATAGTGTCTTGTATGCAGACTCGGCAGTTATTACTAATGGGATGTGAGTGTTTCTTGGCGAATGTGATGGATATAGAGAAACAAGCCAAGATGGAGTTACAGGATGTTCAAGTTGTTCGAGAGTTTTCTGAAGTTTTTTTGAATGATCTTTTGGGTTTACCGCCGGATCGAGAAACTGAATTCGTCATTGAAACGTACCCGAGAGCTGAGCCTGTATCCAAGAACCCTTACAGGATGGCCCCAGTCGAACTGAAAGAGTTGAAGGCTCAACTGGAAGAATTAGTTAATAAGAGTTTTGTGCGCCCTAGTTTTTCACCGTGGGGAGCTCCGGTGTTGTTTGCTAAGAAGAAAGATGGATCGATGAGGATGTGCATCGACTACATGGAACTAAACAAGTTAACGATGAAAAATAAGTACCCACTACCAAGGATAGATGATTTGTTTGATCAGCTACAGGGCGCTAAAGTGTTCTCACAGATTGATTTAAGGTCAGGGTACTATCAGTTGAAAGTAAAGGAGGAAGATATCCCTAAGACAGCATTTCGAACTAGATGCAGGCACTACGAGTTTCTGGTGATGTCGTTTGGATTGACTAATGCACCTGCAGCCTTTATGGACATGATGAATCAGGTATTCAAGGAGTTTTTGGATAAGTTCGAAAATGTGTTCATTGATGATATCTTGGTGTACTCGATATCAGGGAGGAGCATACAATACACTTAAAGGCAGTCTTGTCTACCTTGAAGGCACATAAACTGTATGCCAAATTTTTAAAATGTGAGTTTTGGCTAGATAGAGTCCAATTTCTCGGGCATGTTGTATCTAGAGAAGGTATCTCAGTTGACCCGACGAAGGTTCAGGCTGTTATGGAATGGTCACAGCCAAAGAATGTGGGCGAAGTACAAAGTTTTTTTGGATTAGCGGGATATTACAGACGGTTCATCTAAGGATTTTCCAAGATTGCAGTCCCGTTAACCCGACTAACGAAAAAGAATATAAAATTTTGGTGGTCTGAAGAATGTGAACAAAGCTTTCAGGAATTAAAATAGAGGTTGACCACAGCCCCAATCTTAACCCTCCCAACTGAAGACGGGAAGTTCAGCATTTACTGCGATGCATCCAAGGTTGGGTTGGGCTGCGTCCTAATGCAAGAAGGGAAAGTTATTGCTTATGCTTCAAGACAGTTAAAGAGTTATGAGCAAAATTACCCAACGCATGATTTAGACTTAGCGGAGGTAGTTTTTGCATTAAAAATATGGAGACATTATTTATATGGTCGGGAGTGTGAAGTATACTCGGACCATAAGAGCCTGAAGTATTTGTTTACACAGAAAGAACTAAATATGAGGCAAAGAAGGTGGCTTGAATTTGTGAAGGACTATGACTTTGAAATTAAGTACCATATAGGAAAAGCAAATGTGGTTGCGGATGCTCTAAGTAGGAAGTCATCAGGGGTACAAGCGACATTACAATCGATGCCTATACAACTCCAAGAGGAAATGGGTAAGTTTGAACTTGAAGTAATTTCCGACTTAAGCTCTATATTGATGGCCATGACAATTAAGCCCAATATCTTGGAAAAGATAAAGATTGCTCAGAAAGAAGACCCAATGTATAGAAAGTATGTGTTGGGCAAAGAGACGGTTTCCTCCGAACTACATTATTCAAAGGATGACATTCTAAAGTATGGGAACCGGTGGTATGTACCAGACAATTCAGAACTACGAAAAGACATTCTAAGAGAGGCACACTCCTCAATGTTCTCAATGCATCCCGGGAGTACCAAGATGTATCGTGATGTGAAATAGCACTTATGGTGGCCGGGTATGAAAGAAGACGTGGCGAAACATGTAGAGTTGTGTCATATTTGCCAACAAGTTAAAGCTGAACATCAAAGGCCGGCTGGAACCTTGCAATGTTTACCAATCCCGGAATGGAAGTGGGAGCACATTACAATGGACTTCGTGGTAGGATTACCAAAGGCCACTAAGGAACATGACACTATATGGGTCGTAGTAGATAGACTCACGAAATCGTCTCATTTCCTCGCCATTAAATTAAGCTCGAGCTTGGACAATTACGCAGAACTGTACATCCAGGAAGTCATGAGGCTGCATGGAGTCCCAGTCTCCATAGTGTCGGATCGTGATCCAAAATTCAAATCTAAATTTTGGAAGAGTTTACAAAAAGCTATGGGGACGAGTTTAAGTTTAAGCACAACATTTCATCCTCAAACCGATGGCGAGACTGAACAAACAATCCAGATTCTTGAGGATATGTTAAGAGCATGTGTGCTCGAGTTCCAAATGACTTGGAATAAGCTTTTACCGTTGGTAGAATTCACCTATAATAACAGCTATCAAGCCACGATTGGCATGACCCCGTACGAAGCACTTTACGGTAGAAAGTGTAGATCGCCTCTATATTGGGACGAAGTCGGTGAAGCTCAATTTTATTTTCCCGAGATCTTACAGCAAACCAAAGATCAAGTGCAGGTAATTAGGGAAAGAATCAAAGTGGCGCAAAGCCGACAAAAGAATTATGCAGACCAACGAAGGAGGGAATTGGAGTTCGAAGAAGGAAATGAGGTATATTTGAAGGTTTCCCCATTTAAGGGGATAAAGCGCTTTGGAAAGAAGGGGAAGCTAGCTCCAAGGTTCATCGGGCCCTTACCGATAGCAAAGAAGATTGGAAAAACGGCCTACAAATTGGATCTACCATTATCCATGCAAGGTGTACATGATGTGTTCCACATATCGATGTTAAGGAAGTCCATGCAGGATCCGGACCAAATAATCAAACCGAGTTCCATTGAGGTAAATCAAGCTCTAACTTATGAAGAACAACCACTTAAGATATTAGACTCAAAGATCAAAGAGCTAAGGAACAAGCAAATCCCCTTAGTCAAAGTACTATGGAGAAATCTGTAATAACCCTCATTTTTATTTTAGAATTTTGTGATTTTAGGATGTAAATGTTTAAGAGTTATTCATGAATGTTGGGTAGTTATTGAGGAATTTAAGTATTGTGGATGTGAGCAATTTAGTAGGTTGAAAGTGATGAAGAAAATAAGGTTTAAGGGGTATAAGTAATGATGTTATTCGGAAAAGTTAGAAAATCTTCTAAGTGTTTTGGAACACTTTTGGTCGACCCCAGGATTTAAGAAGGGTCGACACAAGTCACTCTCGGGAACACTTTGGGTCGACACCATGGATTAGCGGTCAACCGGTTCTGGATTTCAAGCAATGCATACTCTCGGTTTTGTCAATATAGGTTGACACACGTTAGTTTTATGAATTTTATGTCTTCTAAGAAGTTATAGTGGATTCTTTAAGGAACAATTTGACACTTTAATCATCAAAAATGGATCATTATCAAGAAAGTTATGAATCTTAGAACCCAAGAATTGGTAACAAAGGTCGGGTTAGAATTTTGTAACGGAGCATTTTCTGTGTTCGAATCATATCATGCCATAGAAGAGCCTAATTGGAAAATATTTCTTCTAAAAATTTTTATTAGACATCTAGTTAAGAAGATTGATAGGTAGATCCACTCTATTGGAGTTGTGTAGAAAAAGTTATCCTTATTTGTAGTTGGTAAAGAAAATCTGGACTATAAAGTTATGGACTTTTGAGCGATGCTAGGTATTTTGTATATTTGATTATGTTAAACTACTATTTTGAAGTTTACGTCTTCTAAAAAGTTAAAGTCAACTCAATTAGAAAACTATGGGTTTTTGAATTATGAAAATCAGAATTGTGGAGCAAAAGTTATGAAACAATTAAAAGGTCAACACCTTGAACTCTCGGGCTGGTTAAGGGTGACACCTTGAATGTTAGGTTGACACTTTATTACTGAAATGTTGAATTTTCAATTGAATTTTTAAGGAAGTTAATCTATGATTAATTAAGGATGGACCGATAAGAAAGTGCCACGTGGATTAAGAGATGGTTAGCTTGGATGGTGACACTTCATGCTTGACACCTCATGCTTTTCTTTTAGCTTCACACCACCACCTTATTTCTCTCTCTTTTGTTTATTATGAAAGAGAGCTTTACCTGATAAGGAGACAACGAAACCCTCTTCTTCTCCTCTGGTTTTCTCTCATTAAAAGAGCTCAAGGGGTGAATTGGAAGAATTGACACCACTTGTGCGAAACAAATGAGTGTTTTGTGCACTATCTCTAGTAATCGGTAAAGAAGAAGAGAAAAACCCAGCAAGGAAAAGGGTTCTATCAAAATTCTACACATCCTAAGGTATTTACTTTAGCCCTAGAAGATGTAATTTCAATTCGGAGCAGAATAAGATTTGGAGTTGTGTATTGTTTTAATCTTATGCAAAGTTATTCAGGAAAAATTGAGAATCTGGACAGGTTCTATTTGAAAATTCCGAATTGTTGTGATGGTTTTCTGAGTCTGTTGCCTTCTACAAAGTTGTAGTAGACAAGTAAACAAAGATAATACGGTTCGTTTTACTAAAATTGGAGCTTTACAGATTAAGTTATCTAATTTGGAATTTACTCTTTGAACAGAAACAGTTATCCGAAAATGTTCTTCTGCCAAGTTTTGTAGTTGCATTGTTTTAGGAATGTTTTGTTAGTTTATTGGAGTTTATGTCTTCTAACAAAATGTAACAGACATCTTAATAAAGAGGTAGCCACTTTAAGTACTGTAATGGAATATGTAAATAAAAAGTTATGAAATTTGTAAGTGGCTGTAAAGATAAAGATTTCAATTCTGGAATGTTTGAAGCAGTTTTGTAGTTCTGCGTTTTACATGATGTTCGGATGATCAATTGATTTTTATGTCTTCTAATGAAATGCAATTGACACCTAAAGAGAGATTATGGCACATATTTTGAGTCCATTAAATCAGTATCGTGTGAGTAATGGTCTTTACACTAGGCTATAAAATCAGGGAAGAATATCTAAAATCTGATTTGGTAATTCTTTATTAGGGTTGTCAATTGGAGAACTGTGGTTAATCAATTTGGTTCATTGAAGCAAAGAACCTAAGGTAAGTAAATCCTTGCTTGTCTTTGGCCCCTTAGGGGACTACATCACAAAGAATGAAGTTAAGTATGAGTTATTTATTTAATTAATAATTATAAGTACATTAATGATAATATTCTGTTGGGGTGTATCGCACCGTACACCGACCCAAGTGATTTGGGTTTGATTGGTGCTTGATTGACATTGTTTGATGTTTGATGTGTAAATTGCTTTATGAGTATAATTATGCTAAAAAAGTCTATGAATGTCATTCATGTTATTGAGAGAAGTTTGCTTATTATACGTTATAATTGAGTTATTTTTTTATATGTCATGCATATGTATGCTCATGATCATGCTCATGCATCATGTTTTAAGAAAAGAACGAAAATGTTTTCCATGCATGTTTTGAATATGTCACTCAACCCGATGTCGGGATGGTATGAGATGTCTCCGGCATTCGATGCATTAATGTATGTAAAGCTGAAACAATGGGATGAAACCACGGGGTGGTAAGCTTGGTCGCAAGGACTAGGTGATGCCACGAGTGGTACCCAAAAATGTGATGGACCTTGGTGGCAAACACGGGGTGGAGCTTTTGATCAGGGCACACAGGTGAAAGTCGGGTCGCGAGGGCTGGGGGCTACCTGCTGTGGTCAGGGCGGTCATGGGGTGGAAAGCCAGGTCAAGTAAACGAGAACGATAAAGAACGAAATGAATGTGCATGTATTTACGAAAGCACGAACATGTTAGGCATGTAAGTTCATGAGATTTCTTACTGAGCTTTAGGCTCATAGTTTATGTTTTGTGATATAGATGATGAAGATGAAGGTGAGGGGCTTAGCCCTCCCTGTTTGATGTGACGATCATGTCGAAGATGAAGGTGAGGGGCTTAGCCCTCCCTGTTTGATGTGAAGATCATGTCATGGAGGAGGTGAATCCGGTGCAGGAAGCTTGAATCGTTAAGTGCCAACCCGTGGGGATGTCAAGAGATGTTTTGATGTATTTTGGAGTGTTTAGTTTCAAACAATGTTTATAAACATGTTTACTAAACGTTTTATAATTATGTTTTAAATGAATGATATTATGTTTTGCTTGAATAAATGATGGGTTTTTCACAATTTCATTTAAATGCTTCCGCTGAGTTTTACGAAAAGAATTTAAAGCCAAACGCCTTCCAAAATTGAAAAATTTTATGTCAAGTAAAAGAGGGATGTTACAGACATGGTATCATAGCCCACCAGGTTTTAAAACCGATTCTGTAGACTACTTAACGATGCACGCTTTCGCATGGAGACGCTTCATCCACTGTAAGTATGTTTGATTGTGATTGTTATGTGTATTGTTTGCTAATTGCTAGGATTAAATAAGTAGTGCCAAGAGTTATGAGATCCATGGATGAGGGCACTAGCCAAGGGAATGAAAGTGTAATTGACAGATTGGTGGGCTTAGTGGAGCGCCAATCACAATACTTGGAAGAATACCGAATGAGTGAAAGTCGAGGTGGTGAACAAAGGAATAATCACAGCGAACTAAGCTGTGAAAGATTCAATCGTCTTCATCCGCCAAGTTTCAATGGGCTATCGGCCGATCCAGCTGTGGCTGAAGAATGGATACGAAAATTAGAAGATTTGTTCGAATATGCAAAGGTCGAAGGGAGAGATAAGATAATATGTGCAACCTTCATGATGGAGAGTGGCGCCCGCTTTTGGTGGGACACAGTTAAACGAAAAGAATTTAAAGTCAAACGCCTTCCAAAATCGAAAAATTTTATGTCAAGTAAAAGAGGGATGTTACAAAATCACTCGATAGAGGAGGCCACTTTGGAAAGACAACAAGACATGGAAGAAAAATATCCTAAACTCTTTTAGTGTGTATTTTGGGGACAAAATTTCAAATAAGGAGGGTGAAATGTAACACCCGAGCCATTTAAGCACCTTAGTTATTACAAATTTAAATTGCATTTCTAAATCTTGATAAGTGCATCACGAAGTATTGATGGTAGCGTGTTAAAATGTGTCTTTGAAAGAAATGCTTTAAGAAATAAGAAATAAGGTTAGAGTATGGGACTAATTGAGTTAAGCGTTGGAGAAGAAAATTTGTTGAAGCCACCTCATGCTTGTCTCCACCTCGTGCTTGGCTCTCCACATCGTGCTTGCCTCTCCACCTCATGCTTGCCTCTTCACCTCATATTTACACCTCTTCACCTTCAGCTGACATTGGATGCACGAAATTCTCACTTATTATCCCTAATTTCTCTCAAGTTTTGTATGAAGGAAAACATAAGGTTGAAGCTGAAGTTGAAAGTTTAGTGTGAGAGGTGCAAATCAATTGCGTTTTATGAGTTTAAATAACAAGAAGGAGGAGCACGAAGTTGGGGCTAAGGTATGATGTTGGTTGATTTAAGTGTTCTTCTATACCCTATATTGAAGTTCTAAGAGTTCGAGCATGGTTTCGATTAATGGAAATGACATGAAAAACAAGGTGTTACCATGTCCATACAAAAGCAGGATTAATATGTCTGATTTTAAAGTTATGGATTTTATGTGATCGTTGGCTACGAAATTGAATTTAGAGTAGAACCACGAGGTGGAAAGCCGAACAAGTAAATGACTGGTAGAACCACGAGGTGGAAAACCGGATCGATAAGCAAGAATAACGTAATAAAGAACAAAATGAATATGCATGTTTTACAAAACCACGCTCATGTTACGCATGTCACTTTATACGATTTCTTACTAAGCCTTAAGCTCATTAGAATAAGCTTTGTGATGTAGGTGATAAAAAGGAAGGTGAAGAACTTAGTTTTCACCACATGATGTGATGTTGTGGAGGAGGCTTGCTCTGGCTGTGCATGCATTGTTAAGCGACGACCTGTGGGAATGAACGAAAGAAAGAAGTTTTGATGTATTTTGAAAGTACTATATTTTAAGATGTATTTTGTGAAATGTTAATTACATATGTAAAGTAACCCTATGTATGAATAAGTACGTTTTGGACATGCGTTTTGAATTATGGTAACAAAGAGTTCACTATTTACTTATTAACATCTGCTGTGCTTTCAAGAAAATGATTTATACAGATTAAAGATTTCAAGGAAAAGAAAACAATTTTACCAAGGCTTTTCAGTGTTTTTTGTTTCTAAATAAAAAAAAGGGATGTTACATTTTGTGCTTAATTTTTAGGCCTTTTGGCTTGGGGCTTAGGGCTTATAGGAGTTAGGGCTTAAGATATTTGGCATAGGGCGTACAACTTAGTATATAGTTGATGAGAACCACGGGTATAACAAACCCGAGATCCTTCAACAATGCGGAAAAAGACACCTGGATCGCCTTTGAATCAAGTATGAGGAACATGACCCCAATCGAACCTTGCCGACGGAACCTAAGTTATCAAACAATGAGTTTGACCCAGACCGAACTTGTCGGTAAGAACCAAAGCTATGAAATTTGATCTATCAATAATTAACTTGATGAAGATCGAGTTCTTTGCAAAGAACAAAAGAGAAAATCTCTCCAAAACACTCAAGGTGAATTAATCATAAATATTGTCCCCTATTACAATAGCTTAAATGCCTTTAAATAGGCTACACACTTTCTAAACTAACAACAAGTAAATTAGGAAATATAAAGTAATTAGGAAACTTAATAAAATAAAAAGAAAGAATTTTCGGAATTGTTGCAAGGCACTTCTGTTTCGGTAAGTTGTGTATTTTGCCAGGCAAACAACGTCCGATTTTTTTGATCCAGCCCATTCCGCAAAGATCTTGAAAGAAGCTACAACTTTGATGAAGAAAACGTTTTAAAATAACTCTGGGAAGATTGTCGAATCTACGAATATATGCTTGTTGGTCAAGTAAAAGTTTGATTTAAGGAAAGTTGCATGTACTTTCCTATTTCCTTTGTCCATTCAATATCTTTTATTGGCTTGGGCTCTTGGGCTTGTGTGCTTGACCACCTTGTATGATGTCAATATCTTCTTCAACACTTTAACATAATAAGCATTTTATTCTGATGTTGAATATATTCTTTCATTTCAATTTCTTCCACTAAACAACATAGCGCTTCATGCATTTTCTTGGTTCTTGACCTTGTCATTGGGCCTCCAATTTCTTGCAATTGGTCTTTCTTCTTGGGATTGATTTGTGTCATCACTTGATCCGCATCATTCCCTCCTTCCTCGAAAAGATTCGTCCTCGAATCTCCTGCATCATACAAAGATAAGTCACTAACATTGAAAGTGGCACTTACATTACCATATTCACTTGGCAAATCAATTTTGTAGGCATTGTCATTGATTTGCTCCAACACTTGAAAAGGACCATCTCTTCAAGGTTGCAACTTATTTTTCCTCCTACTTGTGAATATTTCTTTCCTTAGGTGAATCCAAACCCAATCTCCTGGCTCAAATATGATTTTTGTTCGGCTTTTGTTTGCTTGCCGCGCATAATGCTCATTTTAGTTTTCTATATTCTCTCTGACCTTTGTATGCAAATATCTAACAAATTCTGCCTTTTTCTTTCCTTTAAAGTTAACAAACTCATTAGTAGGCAGGGTAGCATATCCATAGGAGTTAAAGGATTAAAACCATACACTATTTCAAATGGTGAATAAGATGTAGTTGAATGATTAACTCTATTATATGCAAATTCAACATGTGGTAGACACTTCTCCCATTGTTTTAAATTCTTAGAAATAATTGCTCTTAACAAAGGAGATAGTGTTCTATTAACTACTTCAGTTTGTCCATCCGTTTGTGGGTCCGCTACAGTTGAAAATAAAAGTTTAGTACCTAACTTATTCCACAAAGTTCTCAAAAACTGACTTAAAAATTTAACATCTCGATCACTAACAATAGTTTTTGGTAAGCCATGCAACCGCACAATCTCTTTAAAGAATAAATCTGCAACATGTGAAGCATCATTAGTTTTTGAGCATGCCATAAAGTGTGTCATCTTACTAAATCTATCAACAACTATGAAAATACTATCCTTTCCACTTTGTGTTTTCGGCAAACCAATAACAAAATCCATTGAAATATGAATCCAAGGTTGACTAGGAACTGGAAGAGGAATATATTTTCCGTGTGGTTTGATTTTTTATTTAACTTTCATATACTCGATACATTTATCACAAATAACTTGCACATCATGTCTCATTTTTGGCCAATAAAAGTGCTCACATAAAATAGTTAAAGTTTTGCTCACTCCAAAATGTCCCATTAATCCACATAAGTTTCCCTAACAAATAGTTCTCTCAACGAACATTTAGTAACACAAAGTTTATCTTTTTAAACAAAAAACCATCATGTCTATAATAATCTAAATATGCAATCTTTTCGCACAATTTCCAAATTTCACCAAAATCCAAAACGACTTCATATAATTCTTTAACTAATTAAAATCTAAGCAATTTAGATTGTAAGGACGTTAAAAGTACGTACCTTCGAGATAATGCATTGGCAACAATATTTTCCTTACTTTTTTTGTACTTTATAACATATGGAAAGGTTTCAATAAACTCCATCTACGTGGCGCGCCTCATGTATAATTTTCCTTGTGACTTCAAATGCTTCAAACTTTCATGGTCAGAATGAATAATGAATTCCTTTGGCCACAAATAATGTTGCAATGTTTGTAGAGTCCCCACTAAAGCATACAACTTCTTGTCATATGTTGGATAATTTAAAACAGCTCCATTAATTTTTTCACTAAAGTAAGCAATTGACTTGGAATCCTGCATCAAAACATCACCAATACCTTTTCCCAACGCATCAAATTCAATTTCAAATACTTTATCAAAAATTGGTAACACAAGTAACGGTGTACTAGTAAGTTTATCTTTAAAAAGGATGGAAGCTTGTTCATGTATTTTGGTCCATTTAAATTCAGCATGCTTTTTAACAAGATCATTTAATGGTTTCACGATACTACTAAAATCTTGAACAAAAATTTTATAAAAGCTTGCCAATCCATGGAAACTCCTAACCTCACTTGCATTCTTTGGTCTCGACAACTCTTGAATCGCCTTGACTTTCTCTAGATCAATTCCTTTTGATCCTACAAAAAAACCAAGAAAAACTATCGAATCCATGCAAAAATTGTACTTCTTCAAGTTAGCATAAAGTTGATTTTCTCGTAAAGCAATAAAAACCAAATTCAAATGTTCAACATGTGCATCTAAGGTTTTCCTATATATTAATGTGTCATCAAAGTATACAACACAAATTTTCCAATAAAAGCTCTTAGCACATGATTCATTAATCTCATTAAAGTACTTGGTGCATTAGATAATCCAAATAACATTACTAACCACTTATAAAGACCATACTTAGTTTTAAAAGTTATTTTCCATTCATCCACTTCTTTCATTCGTATTTGGTAGTATCTACTCTTTAAATCTATTTTTGAAAATAAATGTGAATCATGTAATTCATCAAGCATGTCATATAACCTTGGAATATGATGTCGATACTTTATCGTGATCTTGTTGATAGCTTGACAATCCACACACATTTGCCAATTTCCATTTTTCTTTGGTACTTCTTTGGGAAACACATCTTGAAATTCCTGTAAATGAGTATAAACAATCCTTGGAAACAAAGGGATTAGCTCATTAGTAGAAAGATAAATATTCTTGTACAAGAGTACAAGTACTTGTTGCCTTGCTAACATCACACTTTTCACCTCACTTTTTCTCGCTATTCCACCCATTTTCCCACTCTCTTGTTTTCTCTCTCGCTCTTGTTTTCTCTCTTTTCCTTTTTTTCCACTCTCTTCTTCTTTTCTCTCACGCTCTATTTTTCTCTCACCCCTCTCTTTTTCACTCTTTTGCTCACATATTGACTTTTCTCTCATTTTAAAATCTCTTATAATTTTCTCTTGGTCTTCACTAGCTTCCCACGGTTTAAGTGGCTTGAGAATGATTGTCTTACCATCTCGAACAAAGTTGTACTCATTCTTGAACCCATTATGCTTGGCTTTTTGATCAAATTGCCATGGTCTTCCTAATAAAATATGTGTTGCTTGCATAGGAACCAAATCACAAGAACCACATCATGATATTTTCCAACGGACATAGCAATTTTCACTCGTTTAGTAACTTTGACTTCACACTGCAATCGCTCAACCATTGTAGCTTGTATGGATTTGGATGCTTTTCGGTTTTGCAATCCCAACTTATCTACTAGCAAAGTACTAGCAACATTATTGCAACTCCCACTATAAACTATCAAACTACATACCTCGTTATTCACGGGGCATCTAGTATGAAATATGTGTTCTCTTTGTACTTCATCTCTATCGTCCTTGGCTTGAACGTTAAGCACGCGTCTTGTGATTAAAAATTCACCTCTCATCGGTTTCTCTACCTCCACATTGCTACAATCTTGTAGTGGGGGCATTTCGCCATCACTTGAGTTCTCCCTTTCAACATCCTCATTGTCACGTATGACCATTGTTCTTTTATTCGGACAATTTAAAGCATAGTGGCCGAATCCTTGAGAACTAAAACATTTAATTTCTCGATGATAATTAGTAGGAACATACCTCTTACGCATAAATGTTTTCATTTCTTCCCACGTGGAAATGGGTCTTTCGTCGTACCTTCTCCGAATTCTCACTAGTTGATCCACCATGTACTTGCATAGTCCATCAATTTTATTGAGGCCAATTTGATTTTCTTTTCCTCGGTATAGTTGTAACAATCATAAATATGATCAACCTTTCTTACCCATTCCAAATATAATTCGGGATCACTTTTACCATGAAAAGAAGGAATCTTCATGTTGATGTTGCTTAGATTGCCATCTTCTCGATTTTTTCTAAGATACCGCTCATTTTTGTAACTGTTGCTCTCATTCTCGGACTCAACATTAAATTGACTTTCAGCCATACTCATTATCAAAATAAGAAGCAAAAGAAACTGTTAGCAAAATATACGGACCTCACTCACTCCCTCACGTGTTTACACTCAACCAATGTCACTCACACTCGTATTTCACTCAATTAATGGCTTTTATAAAAATAGTCTCACACTCTTGCATTTTTCCTCTCAATTTTCTCTTTTAGTTCCTTATGTAAGAACCCAATTCAGGAGAAATATTCAGCAAGTAAAAACAATCAAGATCAAACTTTGAAGCCAAAAATTCAAACTTCCAAGATCGTCAAAGTCAAACTATTTTGAAGAAATAATGCGATTCAAGGAAAACGTGTGTATAATGATGAATAGTGATAATGAAGTATTGCTCTAATGATGTAAGAGCAATAAAGACAAGGATAACTTTGAAGTCACCAAAATTAAAAGAAATAACTTTGAAACAAATATTGATGACGGAAGTTAGTACGCACTTTTTGAAGTAACGAGATTTTTTTTT
>QAOC01035372.1:54945-66748 GCA_003255005.1 Begonia fuchsioides | reverse complement strand
GGATTGACAGAAAAGAGTTTAGAGAGAGAAAGTGAAAGTGAAAGTTAAAAGGGGAGAAGCCAAAATTGGCATCCAAACCTTTGAGGAGAAGTGTTCCTCTCATCAAGAGGAATCTATTGAGCTAAAAATCAAGAGGTATGACCTTATTTTTACGTGGTTTAGAGTTATTAAGATTATTCACATGATTACATTAAGGATAAGTGAGAATTATAGGATTATCAATGACTTTGCAAGTTGGTTATGAGTGATACACGAAAATTAAAAGTTTTGATCCATGGTTCCGTTTACCGGTTAACCAATCATGTTGGAATATCATATATATTTTTATGAATGATGGAAATTTGGAATTGGTAGAAGTTGTGTATATTTTATCAAAGTTGCCATAAAAGTATCAATTCTGTACAAATTAAGATTTCGTATCTGAAACCAATGGTGTACTAATCTCATGCCCTAGATGTTTTATCACGTTAAAGTAGACACTTTGAATGACATATAGGCTTTGGAATCATAGCATTTCATGGTGTATATAAAAAGTTATCATATTTTGAAGTTATCACAAAACAAGACATTGATTCCGAAAATTGTGAATGATATTAGGTTATTGAGATGAAAGTGATTCACAAGAGTACCTACGACTAGAAAGACTAGCTAAGGATAGACAAGGTAAGTACTATTGTGTGTGTTTTGCCCTTAATTGGGTCTACATCATAAAATAATAGGACTTTGCTGTTTTTTATGCTTTACATGTTGAGATATGAGATGCACGTATAAAATGATGTACAAAATCATAATTTGGTTTATGATATGATGGATTGTTGTGTTTAATGTTATGAATATTACTTAATTGCTTGACACGTTCATACCACAAACATCTCATGCATCATGTTTTCTACAAAGTTACGAACTATTTACATGCATGAGATTTCGTATGAAACATAATATGAAATGGTTGTTTCGGGTTGAGCTTGAAACACAACGAAAGAAAAGATAAAATAAAGAAAGAGAAAGTTACGTAAATATCATTGGGAAGGGGTTTGAGTTGGCTGTCCCCTTAGGTGGACTCAAGTTTGTGGTCTCTCAACCCTTGGAATCGAGTTGGCTGTCCCCTTAGGTGGACTCAAGTTTGTGGTCTCTCGTTCCTTGCCAGGAAGCCCCAATGATAAGGAATGATAGAAATTAAAGGAATGAAAGACCCAGAATAAAACGAAAAGAAAAGTTTTACTTATGCATATCATGTACATGTTCATGCATATTTATACTACTTGCTGAGCCTTATGCTCATGGATAAGTTTTATGATGTAGGTGAGGAAGACGTACACTAAGAGGTGTACGAGATGAATCGCTTTGTTCATGGAGGTGGTCGATGTTGTTTGAGCGGATTTTGATCTGTGGGCAAGGATTTTGAAGAATCGTAAATAATGGTTAGGAGAAGAAGTTTTTGACTTTGTACATATAACTTGTAAATAGTTTAAGAAACGTAACATGTTGTAAATATGTTTTAAGTAACTTTAGTTTTCATGTATGCCTTAATTGATTTTTACAAGAAAATATCTTCCGCTGCAAGTAAAAAAAAATGAAGAACATATTTCTAGCTAGGAAGGACGTTACAAATTTATGGTATCAAAGCCCAGGTCAAAATCGTTTCTGCAGACAGCTCGACAACACAACTACCACCATGAACGAGCTCCAATATTATGATACAAATTGAAGAGGACCCTAGAAGAATCATCACAAGGAGCCAGAGTCGCAAATTGACTAACTTGTTTGTTTGTTTTGTAGGTAAATATTTGGAGAATGTAGGTGATGAAGAAGCTACCCTGAAGGACGAGGAATTGCCATACCATTTGATTACTTGGCAGCAAGATAATTGGTCCAGCCAAGCCATCGGAATATCGAGCACAATGGTCGAACTAATCCTCCCTTGATCAACAACTCACACGTTTTTTTGTTGTCCACCATGTTTTAAGACAAAGCATGAGGTGGAGAGCTACTTCTGGGTCCCACAATCTCTTTTGCAGCCACTATTTTAGTGTTACCAAGTTACCTCCTTTATTTTTAGCCAATCAGATGGAAGTTTGCAAGTCTCCTTTTGTTCCCTTCTACCCAATCTGTTTTTCACATTAAAGTTCAGTCATCCCTTGATAGGCTTCAGCCTTTTATCACCTTTTTCCTCATCCAATCAGATTTCAACAAAATCCCTGCAAGCCCACCATCTTTGCAGCCATTTAGTGAAAGGCTTACATCCCTATTATCACCTCCAACTCTTACAATCACGTGTGAGCATGCAACCTGCCAGCCCACCATCTTTGCAGCCATTTAGTGAAAGGCTTACATCCCTCTTATCACCTCCAACTCTTCCAATCACGTGTGAGCATGCAACCTGCCAGCCCACAATGGGAGGAAACCATCTATGAGCATTCACACTACTTTTTCATCTGAAAAGTACTTTGCAGCATACTTTTTGTTAATATGTTTTAATTAGAATTGAAGCAAAAAACGTGATGGCTGTAATTCAAAGGCTATATAAGCCTTCCTTAGCTCATTTTGTAAGGGGTTGTTGAACATATAATATGGAGAGCATTTGCTGCTTTTAGTTTGTTGAGGAATCCTCCAAACAGCCTTGCAATTTACCCGGTGAGTAATATCCGTGTGTTTGTAAGTTTTATTATCTTGTTGCTAGTTGTGAAATTAGTAACTTGCTGCAATCTTCCCCACTTCGTGCAAGAGGGATACAAGTGTAAGATTGTAGAGTTTGTTCTTCGTTTCGACAATTCAACAC
Organism: Begonia fuchsioides; assembly: GCA_003255005.1. Lineage (NCBI taxonomy): Eukaryota > Viridiplantae > Streptophyta > Magnoliopsida > Cucurbitales > Begoniaceae > Begonia > Begonia fuchsioides. Next base: position 63,969 of record QAOC01035372.1, on the reverse strand, counting down.
CGTTCGTGTTGTGTCGTACTATACCGTTGGCACATCATATTAGTAAGTTTTTCTTATTATAAGCTAATAAGTATTTCCTTATACATTATTGCTCGATGTAGGATAAGTACAAAATGGTAAGATGAAATCCTGCAAGAGATGAGGTTGTTAATCGGCTGTCACATATCGTTGATCGCCAATTTCAACAATTGGAAAGATTAATGGCTCGAGAAGAACAATCAAATCCCCGTGTGGTTGGGACTAGAGATCTTAGCTGTGAAAGGTTTCGCCGCCTGCACCCTTCAAGTTTTGACGGGCAATCATTGGACCCAGCATATGCTGAAGAGTGGATTCGTACACTTGAAGATATGTTTGATTATGCTAAAATTGAAGATAGGGAGAAAGTTAATTGTGCAGTATATATGTTAGCCAAAGATGCACGATATTGGTGGTACACTGTGAAGGCCACCAATAATGTTCAAACCATGATGTGGCAGCAGTTCAAAGAAGTGTTTTACGAGAAGTATTTTAGTCGCACAGTCAGAACAAGTAAACTAGTGGAGTTTGTACAGCTATGTCAAACCGGAAGTGTGGCTGAATATGGATGGAAATTCGAATCCCTGGCTCGTTTTGCTAGCCATTTAGTTAGCAACAATGAGCACAAAGTGCATCAATTCACCCAAGGCCTGAAAGCTGAAATTTTTAGGGGTGTGAAAATTTCAGGTACGCATGAATTACCGTACTCATCTATGGTAACTAAAGCATTCGAAGTAGAAGAAGCTGAGGTTAAATTTCAACAACATCGAGAGAATGTTCAGAAATTTTACACTGAAGGGCAGTCATCTAGAGATATAAAAGATGGCAGACTGCAACGAAAGGTAAAAGATAAGGAGAAGAATTACAAAACCAAGGCAGAGAAAATAAAATTCAGAAGTCTTCTCAACCACCACAATGCCCAAAATGTAAAAGAGAACATTCAGGAGAATGCTTGAAAGGCACTGGACAATGTTATAAATGCAAGCAACCAGGGCACATCTCCATGTTTTGCCCGATGCTAGAAAAGGAGATATCAAAGGTGACACCGCGTGTTTTTGCAATGATAGAACCAAAAGAGGCAAATGAATCTGCAGTGGTGTCAGGTACCATTTATATTATGGATATACCTGCTTATACATTGATTGATTCAGGTGCAACTCATTCGTTTATCTCACTTGAGTTTATATGTATGCTTAATTGCTACCCTGAAGAAGCAGAGTATGAGTATGATGTGATGCTACATTCGGGTGAGCATTTACATTTAAGCCATCTGTTACGAGAGTACATAGTTAAGATAGATGATAGGATACTATATGCTGATTTCATAGTCATGAAAATGAAGGGTTATGATGCAATTATGGGAATGGACTGGCTGCATCGACATTATGCAACAATTAATTGTAGGACTAAGATTGTTTATTTTCATCCTCTGAATAAAAAAAATTGTTCTTTTCAAGCAGTTAAGTGTGCAAAGAAAATGCCGATTATATCAGCTCTTAATGCTCAACAATTACTGAAAAGGGGATGTGAAGGATTCTTGGCAAGTATTATTGATATTAAAAAAACAACCAAGTATCCAACTGAAGAAGATCCCGGTAGTGCAAAATTTTACAGAAGTTTTTCTAGATGATCTTCCTGGTTTGCCACCCGACCGGGAGATTGAATTTGTAATTGATGTATACCCTGGCGCAGAACCAGTATCTAAAAAGGCCCCACCTGAATTGAAGGAGCTAAAAAGTCAATTGGAAGAATTGATGAGGAAGGGGTTCATTCAACCAAGCTTTTGCCCTTGGGGAGCTCCAGTATTATTTGTAAAGAAGAAAGATTGAATAATGAGAATGTGCATCGATTACAGAGAGTTGAATAAGTTGACGGTACAAAATAAGTATCCTTTACCACGAATAGATGATTTATTCAATCAACTCATTGATGCATGAGTTTTCTCAAAGATAGACTTACGTTCGGGTAATTATCAGCTTAAAGTGAAGTCTGAAGATATTCCAAAGACAGCATTTCGTACAAGGTATGGACATTATGAGTTTTTGGTAATGTCCTTTGGATTAACAAATGCGCCTGCAACATTTATGGACTTAATGAATAGAGAGTTTCGAGAATATTTAGACAGATTTGTAATCGTCTTTATTGATGATATCCTTATCTATTCTAGAAGCAAAGAAGAACATGAGAAGCATTTGGAGATTATTTTAGATAAATTAAGGCAACACAAGTTATATGCAAAATTTTCTAAATGTGAATTTTGGCTACATCGAGTGAATTTTCTCGGCCATGTTATCAACGAAGAGGGTATATCCGTGGATCCAGCAAAGATTCAAACAATCAAAGATTTGGCCACAGCCAAGGAATGTGGGAGATGTAAGGAGTTTTCTTGGACTTGCAGGCTATTATCGAAAATTCATTGAAGGATTTTCAAAAATTGCTATGCCTTTAACTCGATTAACCAAGAAGAACATGAAATTATGGTGGTCATTTGATTGTGAACAAAGTTTTCAGGTATTAAAAGATAAACTGACCACAGCCCCAGTATTAAAACTTCCAAATGAAGATGGATGTTTTAGTATTTACTGCAATGCATCAAAAATAGGCCTTGGATGTGTACTTATGCAAGAGGGGAAGGTGATTGCATATGCATTAAGGCAACTAAAAGAATATGAGAAAAACTACCCAACACATGATTTAGAGCTTGCTGCTGTAATTTTTGCTCTCAAGATATGGAGACACTATCTATATGGAAAGTCATGTTAAGTAAATTCCAACCATAAAATGCTCAGAAAGTTTTGACGATGAAAGAAAACATTTTATGCGTGGTCTGAAATGTTTTTTGGCCACTTTACCTATCGATAAAGTAATTTGGCAGCAATTTTGCAGGTTTGTATGAAGTGTGGAAAGCTTGTACCACATACCACAATTTTTTGTGGGTTCCCTAAAATGTTTGTCCGGCATCTAAACCTACCAAAAATTTTGAATTGAATTGTTCGGGACCGTTTGAAAGAGTCTCAATGATGCAGGAAAAGTTTTTACGACGTACAAAAACATTTTGTGCACTCCCCAAAACATTCATTGTACATCTTAACGTACCAAGGAGCTTGAATGGAGTCGTTTAGCGCTATTTGAGAATTTTGGTAATGCACAAAAAAGTTTTTTTTTATGATGGACGAAGATTTTTTGTGCGTTGCCCATAAATGTTCGATCCACGTCATAACCTACTAAGGGACTTAAAATTAAGTTGTTTGACCACTTTTGAGCAAGTTCAAACAAAGCGTGGAAAGTTTGTAGCACAAATTAAAATATTTTGTGCCCTGCCATCACTGTTCGGTTTCCCTCTAAACCTATTGAGGAGCTTAAATTGAAAAGTTTGGCCTTGTTTGAGCAGAGTTGGACGACGCGTGAAAGATTTGTACAACATAAAAAACATTTTTTGTGTTGCCCGAAATATTTTTTGGCATCAAAACCAATTTAGTTGTTTGGCAACATTTAAGTAGGTTAATATGGTGAACATATATTTTGTACGAAGTTCAAAAATATTTTGTTCTTTACCCGTAATGTTCATTCCCCGTCTTAAGGTGCGTGAATGGAGTTGTTTAGCACCATTTGAGCAGGTTTGGGTGATGCACAGAAAGTTTTTACGATAGACAAAAAAAATTTTGTGCGCTACCCATAAACGTTTGATCAGCGTCGAGTGAAAAAAATTGAGGCGTTTAGCGGCTTTTGACCAGGTTCAACAAAGCGTAAAAAGTTTGTGGCACATACCAAAACATTTTTTGCACTGTCGAAAATATTCAATTGCCATCTAAACCTACCGAGGAGCTTGAATGAGACGTTTGAAGCCATTTGAGCAGGATTGGACGACGCTTGTGTGTTGCATGAAATACTTTTTTGGTCTCTAAACCTACCAAGGGGCTAAAAGATAGTCGTTTGACATCATTTAAGTAGGCTAATATGGTGCACAAAAAAATTGTATGAAGTACAAAATGTGCTCTGCCCGAAATGTTCATTTGCATATAATTACCACATGTTGAATTTGGTATAATAGAGTTATTCATTCAACTACATCTTATTCACCATCTCAAATAGTGTATGGTTTTTCATCCTTTAACTCCTATGGATATGTTACCCTTACCTACTAATGAGTTTGTTAATTTTGATGGAAAGAAAAAGGCAGAATTCGTTAGAGATTTGCATACAAAGGTCAAGGAAAATATAGAAAAGAAAAATGAGCATTATGTGCAGCAAGCAAACAAAAGCCGAACAAAAGTCGTATTCGAGCCAAGAGATTGGGTTTGGATTGACCTAAGGAAAGAAAGATTTCACAAGTAGAAGGAAAAATAAGTTACAACCTCGAGGAGATGGTCATTTTCAAGTGTTGGAGCAAATCAATGACAATGCCTACAAAGGGATTTGCCAAGTGAATATGGTAATGTAAGTGCCACTTTAAATGTTAGTGACTTATCTTTGTATGATGCATGAGATTCAAGGATGAATCTTTTCGAGGAAGGAGGGAATGATTCAAATCAAGTGATGACACAAATCAATCCCAAGGAGAAACACCAATTGTAAGGAATTGGAGGCCCAATGACGAGGTCAAGAAATAAGAAAATGGATGAAGTTCTATGTTGTTTAGTGGAGGAAATTGAAATGAAAGAATCTATTCAACATCAAAACAAAATCCTTATTATGTTAAGTGTTGAAGAAGATATTGATATCAAACAAGGTTGTCAAAGACACAAGCCCAAGAGCCCAAGCCTAATACATGATATTGAAAGGACAAAGAAAATAGGAAAGTACTTCCAACTTTCCTTAAATCATACATTTACTTTACCAGCAAGAATATATTGGCAGATTCGATAACTTTTCTTTAGTTATTTCAAAAAGTTTTCTTCACCAAAGTTGTAGCTGCTTTAAATATCTTTTAGAAATAGGCTGGATCATAAAAATTGGACATTATTGGTTGGCAAAATACACAATTTACCGAAGATATTTTGGCAGAATCAAGAATCTTGACATATTTGAGAAAAATCTTCCCAAAGATATATTAGGTTTCTAATATCTTTCTATTTCTTAAATTGGGCATTTTGATAAAGAAATGCTTGATTCCAAGCTTCAACATAATCCCAATAATTGAATTTATTACCCGAACTCAATTTGCAGGATTTGTAGAGATCAAAACCCCACATTGAGGGCGGAATCACCTTTCTAATTAAAGCCTTGCTATAGCTGATACTTTGGCTGATTCCTGAGGATTTATTGAGATTATGATAAATCTCCACAGATTCAGATTCTATTAGAATCGATTCGTAATATAAACGATTTTTTCCATTAGCAAAGGGAGAATTATTGGAATCAAGATAATATTGCTTGATTTTCCAAGGATGGGATATTTCCTTCAAATGATCAAAGTCAATGGTAAAAATTAATTCCATTGCTTTGTTTTCCATAAAAAATTGGTTCTGTAATTAGAACCTCTGTGAATTTATCAGCTTTATTAGCTGGAATTTTCCCTTGGTTGGGACGGGATGATTCTCCCTTTTGTTTTCTTATTTTGGAGATCTTTGTATTATAAATTATCCATAGATCTATTTCTTCCGAATTAGGAAGAGAAGGATATTGAGGCATGCCTCGGCCTCTGCCCCTGCCTCGATTAGCCATTCTGCAGATATTCACGAGATAAAAAGTCACGCAACGAATTATTACTGCCTTTAATATATTCTATATCAAAATCAAATACAGATAATTTCTTTTGCCATTTGGAAAAAAATTGTTTAGAGGATAAATTTTTAATATCATTTTTTAAAATTTGTTTAATTGCTGAACAATCAATTCGTAATAAGAATTTTTTGTTTAATAAATCATCTTGAAATTTGATGATACATTTGACTGTTGCCAGAATTTCCTTTTTAACAGTAGAGTAGTTAATTTAAGCATTTTTCCATGTTCCAGAATGAAATCTTATTAATTCTTCAGTATTAGAGGCAGGATTTAATTGCTTGAGAATTCCTCAGAAGCCTAGATTAAAGGCATCAATTTCAACTATTTTAAAATAGTCAGGGTTTGCTAAATTTAAGCAAGGTAATTCTTTGATTTTAGATTTAATTAATCTAATACTATTAGTATGATTATTAGTCCAAGATGATTGATTTTTTGTAAGACGATTATACAAAATTGATGTATCACTAGACAAATATTTATAATGATTAGCTAAATAATTCAAGCTACGTAAAAATCTTTGCAACTGATTTTTATCTACAATTATATCTGGAAATTTAGAAGCAAATTCGATACTTCGATTAATAAGAACAATTGTTCCTTTGTTAATATTATGACCAAGAAATCTAATCGTGGTTTGGAATAATTTCATTTTTGGTTTAGATATTACTAAACCATTTTTCTTTATAATATTTTTTAAACATTTTAAATGCTTAAAATGTTGACTAATATCTTTAGAAAAGACGAGGATATCGTCAATATAAACTATTATGAAATCAGAATATGAATTGAATATTTCATTCATAATATTTTGAAATTCTGAAGGAGCATTTTTTAACCCAAAGGGCATTACGTTCCATTCGTAATGACCAAAAGGGACTGTAAAAGTAGTTTTATATTTATCAGATTCATTAATTTGAATCTGCCAATGTCCTGATTTCAAATCAAATTCTGAAAATATTTTTGCATCGTATAAACAATCTAATAAATCTTTTTTTATTAGGAATTGGATATCTTATCCATTTTAAGCAATCATTAAGAGGCTTATAGTTTATTACTAACTGAGGAGTTCCTCTTTCTTTTTCAGCTGCATTATTAACATAGAATGCAGTGCAACTCTAGAGAGAATACGATTTTCTAATTAATCCTTTAATTAATAAATCTTCTATTTCTTTTTTACAAAGAAGTAGAAGGTCTGGTTTCATCTGACTAGGACGTGATTTGGTTGGGATTAATTTTTCCAAAAAATTATCATTATAAGGCAGAGTGATAGTATGCTGCTTTCTGTTCCATAAAGCATTGAGAATATCACTACAAACTTCAGAAATAAATTCTTTTTCTACTGAAGAAATTCGATTTCATATTTTATGATTTTTTAACTCTTCATCAAGAGATAAAAATGATATTTCATTTTATAATAAATTAATTTGTTGCTCTTTATTGTAAATTATCTCTTTATTAGTAACATTAATTTGTGAATTTGGAATAAAATTAAATATGATTTTTTGGCCGTTAAAGTGACCATGAATTCTTGTTTCATCTAATTTACTCCAAGGTAAAGTTAGAGATATAAAAGGAATTCCTAGAATAACCATTTGAGATAGGTTTTTAATTAAAACAAAATTGTTTGGTATGCAAATTTCATTATTACATATAAAAGTATTTGTTAGTTTAAAATTAATAGACATTCGCCTTCCACTGGCGTTAGATAACGCTTGAGAAGTCTTTTCGAAATATTGGGTAGGAACTAAACCTTCTTGAATACAGTTTAGATCTGCTTCTGTGTCTATTAAAGCGGGAATATTTTCAATTGAATATTCTTTATTAATTACAATGGTTATTCTTATAAACCATTTGGACATATTCTTAGCTTTTAATATATTAAGATAAGATGACGTTTTATCATCATCCTTATTTTTCGAAAGAATTATTTCTTCAAAAAAAAATTTCTCTAACTCAAGTTTACTTTCTTGAAGATAAAAAACATCGGTTTTTAGTTGAGAAATTTCATTTTTGATTAGGTTTATTTCTCCTTTTAAATCATTGATTGTGATTGATGAGGTAGGGACTCTATTGTCTAGTCTATTGAATACTTCTTTTAAAGAATATGCTTCTTGTATTGGTTGAGTATTCTGAGTTGTATTTTTATTATTATCTAGATATTTTTCTAGAAGTTTTCTCTTTAAATTAGGGTCGGTAATTTGATCTATTAGATCTAAATATTTCATTTGATCATTAGTTAAAACATTTATTGATAAACCATTCATTTCGATAATGGCTTTATAATAATCATTGGATTTTTCTAAATCATTATTTTCATAATTGATTATATTGCAGTTGCAATTCTTTTTTATTAAGGATTTTGAATCAGAAGAAGAAAATTCGTCTTCATCTTCTTCTGAACTTTCTTCTTCAGAAGAAGTGTTTAATAATAATTTTGTTAACTGTAGTTTTAAACCTTGATCTATATTGAAGTTGTTTAATTTAATTTGGGTTTTACATTTATTTGAATAGTTGCCCAATTTACCACATTTATAGCATTTAACAGATTTTTTACTATAATCTTTATTTTTATAGTTTCTAAACCTTTTTGGTTTATAATTTGGATTAAACATTTTTATTTGAAGATTTATTTTTAGGAACTACATCTTTGTATTTAGTTCGTTTCTTATGATATTTTCTTTCTTTGTAATTCCTTTCTTTAGGAATTTTATTAGGATAATGAATTTTATCATTATTAAAAGCAAATTGATCACAAAATTCTCCTAGCTTATTTTTACCAGAGATATTTTGTTTTTTCATTTGATTTCGTAATTTAATATCATTATATAAAGATAATCCTTCTTGGATTATGGTTCCTATTAATTGACCATAAGTATTTTGGTGATATAAAATGTTAATACCATCATTTTTATCTCCAAGAGTTTTCCTAACTCTTTCAGCAAAAAAATTAGGTAAGCCATCGATAAATTTGGCTTTCCAATGGTCATTATTACCATCGGTTCGTTGCATTACTTTAGTAAGGAATACATCCTTTGTAACGCCTTGTAGCATACCGTTTCGTAAACTTTACTTTTCATAAAAAGATGATAAAATTTTTAGTTTACGATCATGCATTTGTAAAACGTAGCAGCGGAAGACTTTGAAACACATTTATAATTTAAATCTCTTTTGGAGGAATACATGATTGCATGATCGTTCTAAAATACATTAAAATAAAAATCCTCTCGTTCGTTGCTTGGACAACATCGTTCTAATAGCCACGTAGCCACGGTCATGGGAGCACTT